>WAAE01025723.1:0-25247 GCA_013400495.1 Nicator chloris
AATTCTCAGCTTTTTTTTGTTCTAGAACATTTCCATACACCACACAGAATATGCAGTACGGCACACCTCCTTTCAGGTTCAGAGCACTCTGTAGGTATCAAATTAAGTTTTATATCAACTTTTTGTATGAGATAGTCTTATAAAATCCGTCAAATCTAATTATAAGTATCCAAAGCATATTTGGATAATGAGCATTAGATAGAAGGAAATAAAATAATTTTTGATCTAAACAGTGATCCTTAAAAAAAAAAAATTAGCTGTATTACATTAAGCATTCCAACTACAGCGGTGACCACCACAGTGAAACAGAGTACAATGTCATACCTGTTCACCTGTAGAGTAAATGGAATCTCCGTCTTTATATTTATCCCTTAGGATGGGTATATATATATTTATCCTTCATGTACTAAGTGGGGTATTGGAGTATTTTCTTCTCCTTCAAACCTCATTTTCCCTGGGTCCCCCAGAGGAATAAACTTGGCATTTCATCTGAACTTCTACAATGGAGTCCCCTTGTGCTGCCAGAATTTGGCAAAGCTGGGTGGTTTTTGTTGGAAGGAATATAGGAATTATAATGAGGTCAGGGCTGGCATGTACAAGGCTCTATGTCAGGATGTTTCCACAACATTTCTACAAACTGTGCTGGAGTATGTTTGGGATGGTTCAGTGAGCTTCAGTGCTTCTCAGATGCCTAAATATAGTCACATCTTTTGAAAGGTAAATTTAAAAGCCTTCACCCAAGCAGTGTAACCTCTTTGGCATTCCTTGCTACACAGTGTTGTTCCATGGTGCCCAGAGATCCATAAATCTACTGATTGACCACACTATCTAATATAGTCTCAGTAATATAATTTCTTTCATTTTGTGCTGGAAAGTAGCAGGTTGTTAAAATAACTATCAAGTCGAATCATTCTTCAGAATACCATGGCTTCTGAATAATGTAGTTTCCCTGAAATTTATGCAAGGTGAGTTCAGCTCTGTGAGAATACAATTTCAATTCCTTCTCATTACTGAAGCAAAATTTAACATACATTTTCAGAGTATTACATTCCTTTTAAAGTTATTTTATTTTCATGTCTTGGCCAGTACTTTCAAACATTGCTATTTTGAGTATCTCAAATTGTTAGACTGGTGAACCCCTGACTGGTCCTAATTTTCAAAGGTCAGGTTCAACTGCCTATTCTAGATAGAAGAAGGTTCCTAGGTATTCCCTGAAAAAAAAAAAAAAAAAATTCAAAATCTATTGTACATGGATCTTTTTCCCTCATTTACTCATCAGTGACTTAACTTTACTCTTGCCACAATTGTGTTATTGACCTGTAACACTTAGAGCGAGGCCAAAAAGAGGTGTTTTTGAAAATCAAGCCACATATCACACATGCACCATCATCAGAGTCACTTTGAAATCAATGACAGTCATCAGGCACCCACAGAAAACCTAATCAACCAGACAAATCAAAAAGACAGTCGAATATATTTGGCTGTGTGGTGTCATGCATATTGTTGAAAAAAGTAATAAAATTAAGTGATTAGGTAGCAATATTAAGTCTTTTTTTCAGAGAAGGTTTGATCTTTACCATATTTTCTTTTTATTTTGTGCAGTCTTTGTGATGCACTAAGCTAAACTCTGTTTTCACAGGCTGGTTGTCCACCCTACCCCCTTTTCAGATACTTGGTGGCGTGCAGTGCTAGGAAAAAAAAAGAGGAGTATTTTAGAGGTAATGTAGATCATATCTGGCTCTGGTTAGTTGTCCTTACATATAAACATGTCACACTCCATTTCCCATTGCCAGTAATGATGGTTATCTGATAAAGCAGTCATCAAAAGTTGTTTTATGGACCATTGTGGTTATAGAAAGCAAGCTGCTGCTTTCTTGCTGAAAAAAAAAATCAGAATTATCCTTTTTTTTATAGCCTGTCAGAGTAAGTTTCTTAACAGTCTGTAGATCTGCTTTCTAAGACTTGCAGATATCTCCCTCAAAGCAAAAGACTACAAAGAAAAATGTGGTAAATTTTAACCTCTATGACTGTGCTTGCAGCAATAACAATAATGATCCCAGTAAGCAGCTCTTTCCACTGAGGCACTTTGCTCTTTTGGACTCATTAAGCGTCAGATTGAACCTATTTATTTACTATGGGTTCCTCTACTCAAATATTAAGAAATACAGGTGCCAACAGATTTATAATCTGCTTCAGTGTTTTTCTCGTTAACAGAGTCTTAAATGCACATTGCATGTAGACATAATAATATATAATATTTTCAGGCTTTAAAGTAAAATTAACTAATCAGACCAGTTTCAGAGGAACATAAAGGCTCCACATTTTCATTTCTACAGTCTCACCTCAGCACCTTGAAAAGAAGGGAGAAGATTTGAAGTTTCTGGGGTGTCACTCTGTGGTGGTCAAGCACTGCAGTAATGTCTGAGCCTCTTCTCAAGTACGAATGGGCTTCAACTGCAATTTATTTCAGCTTCCAGGCATTGCTGCTTGTTTCAATGCCAGATGTAGCAAAGATTTTGCCCATGTCTCTATTCCCCCTGGGGTATTTAAACATAGAAAGCAAGTCACCCCCCAAGCTTCTGTTTAATAAGGCAAACAGACTCTTTTAAGCTGAGCTCTTTTTAGTATCTCATGGTAATATGTGTCCTGCAGGCCTGATGGGATGATGATATATATTTTATGAAATGAAAAATGAACTTTTTTTTTTTTTGACCCATTCTGGTTCAATACAGTGTGAAATTCAACACAGTTGGTCTAGCAGTCAAAACAGTCTTTTTCCAGAGTAGTACTGGAAAACTGAAATAAGGACAACTCAAATCCAAAGCACAGTGTGAAAATGGGTAGATCTTTCATTGCTGCAGTGTCTGGAGACGGTACAAGTGTTAGGCTGAATATCATACTCCATAACAAGACAAAATCTAGAGATTGAACCACTTGGTCTGCAGAGGACAGAGAAAAAGAAAGAAGCAAGAACAAGACACAGAGAGCAAAAATTTCCACTTAATGCATAGCACAAGGTCTATATGAAGTCAGAGAAATTTAATAAAAACACTTTGCCTGATTCTGTGTGGAATGCTCCTCCTTGTTCCATATTGTTTTAAATTAATTTGTAACTATTCTATAAACAGTGTTGCATGAGATTAAGATCTCATTAGCTCATATTCCATTTGTGCTGACATACAACCCTTTGAGTTTTTTTAGTGCACATGTATGATTTTGCTCTCTGAGCTGCTGCCTTTGGTCTTGGCTATACTCCCTGCATTTCTCTGGAGAACAAATGAGGAAAGCACAGAAGGAGCAGTGGTGATTGACTCTTCTTTTTCACCAAGGCCGGTATCTCCTCTGAGGTAGTAGCCAGCTGATACCAGAAGAGGACAATAAATACACTGGCTGCATTACAGCACAATTTGTAAGCTGAGGTTTTTGTTCCTTTTTCTATATGATGTGCTATATGCACGTTGCTTCTGATGTGTATAGTGCAGATTTTCTTCCTTTAGTCTCCTGCCCAAATTCTTCCCAATCACTGAGGTGTGGGAAAACAGCTTTCAGGTAATAAATGGATTCATTTTTCCCCAGCAAACAAAGTAATAACTGTTTTGTAAAATATCTGTCAGCACACTCACTCTGGCTGCTTGGTGAGCTGCTGCAGAGGACTTCATCAAATTGCTTGTAGTGGGCAGTATCCCCATTATCAAAACCTTTCAAATGACAAGAGTGGCAACATTTTATTGCTAATGTATGGCCACAAAAGTTACATCCCGTGACTATGTCAGGCAGCCCCTGAGGCAGGGAACAAACTGTGTTGACCATTTATTGTCTTATGCAGACTGTCTGTCAGATACAGTTTGGTTTTTTTTGTGTGGTGTTTTTTGTTGTGTTTTTTTTTGTTTTTGTTTTTGTGGTTTTTTGTTTGTTTGTTTGTTTGTTTGTTTTTAATTTTTGTGGTTTTTTTGTTTGTTTGTTTGGTTGGTTGGTTTTTTTGTGTAATTTCTTTTTTTTTTTTTAGAAATTACTTTCCCCATCTAAATCTATCTCAATAAATAAAATAGACCAGAGACTATTATCTAACCCTAAATTTATATAACTAAACTCACCCTATACTTCAAAGAAAGGTCCTTTTTTATATAATACCTCGCTGAAACAACCTGTAGCCTTACACTCCTTCAAATCTCCCATGGACATCATACTGAGAGTTGTTATTCTCATCCACCATTGTTTTTGCATGCTGTGGAATGCCTTGGATATTTGTGGCAGGTGTTAGGGTGGATTTACTGTAATTTTTTACTTTATTTGCTGCTCAGGACTGTTTTGGGGGAGAGTGGACAGAGGAGAGCTGCAGACACTGGGAAGGCTGGTGGTGATGTGCAGACTCACACATCAATCCAGGAAAGGTCTCTGAGAAGTTCTCAAGAGTGTCTTCCACTCAGGAGGCCTTGTACTAGTATGGTTGCTTTAATTTATCATTATTGCTATCACTGTTGCTATTATTATTGCTCATTTATTTAGTTAAAAGCAGAGCAAGTCACTTTTGTGGAATCAGCTGTGGACACTACCACAGAATTTGTTTCTGCCAGGGAAGTTTTTGTACCTGGTATCTGCAATTATGAAACATATCCTTGCTTTAAGTCTCTGTCATTTTGCCTCACTTCTGGTAGGCACTATCAGGTGTTTCCCCTGCTCAATACAGTCTCCTTACAAACTATTTTTGTCTTATCCCTACCTTCACTATAAAAACAGGTGCTAAAAGACTAGGAATGTGCATTTTACAGCTATACTAGATTTGATAGTTGCTGCACCAGATCCATTTAACGTATGAGACTGAACAACCAATATCCAATAAAGCTGATAGAATTATTATTTGTTGCACTTTTACTACGGCAAAATGTTTCACAATGTGCAATATACCCTGATTCATATCCTGTCATTTATCAAGAGACATCTTCTCCTTAGACCCTGTTAACCAGAAAATAAACCTTTTTTTCCCAGTTTATGAGGAGTGAAACATGATAAATAATAATGGGAGAAATAACTGTCAAGCAATTTACAAATGATATGTTGTGAAAATATGGCACCTTGATGATTTCTCCTAGGAAGACATATGCTGCATCAATACCATGATTCAGAAGGTCCTTTGCTTATTGGGGATAAAATGATGTGGATGGACAAATATCAGCTTAAGGCTCAAGTTCAAGCTCACAGAAACACAGAATGATTTAGTTTGGAAGGAACCACAGGGGGGTTCTGATCTCACCTCCCTTCTCAAGCAGGGCCATCCCAGAACACAGGGCACAGGATTGTGCCCAGAGAGGTCTGGAATATCCCCAGTGAGGGAGACTCCACACCCTCTCTGGACAATCTGCTCAGGGCTCAGTCACTGCCCAGGACAGAAGTTCTGCCCCATGTCCAGGTGGAACTTTCTGGGCTCAGTCCCTGCCCGTTCCTCTGGTGCCATTGCTGGGCCCCAGAGCTGAGCCTGGCCCTGCTCTGAGCTCCCTGCAGACAGGGACACACAGGGATGGGGTCCCCTCTCAGCTGGGGCTCCTCTGGAGGCTGAACAGCCCCAGCTCCCTCAGCCCTTCCTCACAAGAGAGATGCTCCAGGCCCTTCATCACCTTTGCAGCCCTCTGGACCCACTCCAGGAGCTCCCTGCCTCTCTTCTCCTGAGGAGCCCAACCTGGACACAGCACTGCATGAGTCTAGTGCCAAACACAACGTTAAAATCACAGTGTTTAATATACCTGCTTGTGTTAATATACCTGTGCCAAGAAAAGTTGTGTAGAGATGAGTTAGGAGGTGTCTGTGCAGCCTAAAGATTTTTGAAGGCCTCAATAGGAAAAAGCCACACCAGATCCTACTGTGAACCATGAAACTGCCTCTTCTCTCAGTGCATTTGCACTTACAAATCCCTTGGAGTTTGTGCAGTGCTTGGGAAGGGCTTTTCCTCTACACCAGGAAAAAAAATTTCTTCACACAAATTATCAGGATTTGAATATGTCCACCCCTATTTTTGTATTGAAGATATATAGGAAGCTAAAGTCAGAACCTTATTCTGGATGCCTAATCAAAGTACACAAGATTTTTTATTAATTAAATAATGAAAAACTATTTCATTTATTCATATTCATAGTCAAATGAGTAAAATTATTAAACAAATGTAACATGAAGAACGTCAATAAAAATTCACACTTAGGCTCTGATTTGGATTATCTGGAAAACATTCAGGTACTGATTGTCTTAAACAGGTAATTTAACTATACACTAAGTTGACTCTAAGAACTCTTACAACACCATTATTACAAATATGCAAACTTATGTAATTTTTCAAATGTGCTTACATACACACACTTTCAGGAGGAGGGAGGAAGGGAGTGAAAAGGAAGATGAAAAGTAAGGCAATGAAAGAGTAACTAAACAGAAAGTAATTTGGGGCTTGCTGAAATGTTGGAGGTGGTGATTTGTATCTGTTGATTGCTTCCAAGTATCCAAGCAGAGCACAAGAATTAACTTCTTCTACCTTGTTTAGTGGTAATTTTTAAACCAGACTGAAGATAACTTGAGTTCCCCAATGCGCAAGATGATCCTGACAATTTACCCTTACAAAAAAGCTCTGTGACCTGAAAGCACAAAAACAATGTTAGAGACTTATTACAGACTTGGGACCACTTTAGGGTGTAATGTTATTGTACTGATCCTTTTCTCTGCAGGGTAACAGAGACCTAAAAAATCATTATCTATTGTTTTCAAGATTGTGGTACAGCAGAAAGGAGAAAAAAAAAGTCAGTAAAAATGTAACTATACCTCTACAAGAAAGTAAAAGCTCATGAAGGTTTCATGATCTATAATTTAATATATTGAATAAAAAAGACTTAGATGATGAAGAAAGAAAAAAATTACAATTTCTGGATCCTTACCCTGGTATTTAAGCATTTAAATTTTAATGTGTTTCATTATTTAATTTTCCTCTGTCTTTCAGAAGATGTATTTTAATGTTTTTTCACTTAAACTTCCATATTTCTGCTTTATGTATGCAAGGTTATTTTTGTGCCTTAGATCTGACCACGAATTGAGCCACAGAGAACTTCTGTGATACAGAATACTTAGACTAAATTTCAACTAGGGTCCCTATATTGAGAATACCTTTGAGCCACAATACATACAGAATGTAAAGATCTGTTTTGATCCAATGAATTTTCAGGAGTTAAGTAATTTAATGGCATGGTCAGTTCTGGCTGCCTTAATAGTTAAGAATAGGATAGTCAGTTCTCCTTAAACCTGAATTGCTCTTTTAAGGACCCAGGCTACCCTTGTACAGGTTTGTAAGCCACAATGACTTCATTCTTAGTCACATATAATACTTTAATTATCTAAGAAATTATCTAATCTGGGCTGAAGTTCATCTCTATTTATATTTTTATGAACACTCATGAAAATAACAACTGTTGTAATGTTTTATTGTGAAATATCAAATCAAATTTCTTCATCTAGGTGCAAATAAGTGGCTTTATATTTCTCAGATTATTGTGTGTGAAAATGGGGTGTTCTACTCACATTGCTGGACTATATCTAATTAAGTAAATGAGGAGCATGGAAGGAAGGAAAAGCAAGGGCAGTGCAAAAGCAAAAAAGAGGAAAAAATGAAAGAAGGAAAAAAGAAAAAAGGGGAGAAAAGGAGAAAATATATATTTTTAAAAAGATAGTTTTGGGTGTTTTATTCACCAAGTATTTCTAATGTCCTGATGTCTACTCAGAAATTCATATTGAAAACCAAGCATATGACTTTCTTTGTTTTTATCATTCTAATGTTCTCTTTTCTTTTATAATTAGCACTTAATATGCTTCATCTAGCATCCAGCCCTAGGAAAAAGGGAATAGATCTTGTAATGTTTGTGAAAAAACAAACACAAATACACTTCTGGGGCTATTTAAATAGTGGAAAAAGTTAAAATAATATATGCAAGAATCTTGACCTGTATCAGAATATATTAGACTAGAAGTTTAGTAGAAATGTTCTTTGCAGTTTTCCTGCAGACTCTTTTTCCAAATGAAACAGGTTTAAAATTTATTCTACTGATCTCCTGGGATGAACTTTTATTGTGATGCTGTTCTACATCTATATAATAGCACAAATACATCTTTCTTGCCCCTTTGAAGTTAGATTCCTATTGATCTGCTCATATTTATGCTTCTGCCACACATATTCATAGTTTTTACATGTATTGGAACCGTTGCTAACTTTCAAGTTTTTTCTGACATGGTTGTTATCAAAAGCAAATATAGAACCTAAACTTGATTGAATTTCCACTTGGTTGTTACAGTGAGGATTTTGATGAGTTTTACATAAAGAATTAATATGGGTTTCTTATACTTTCGTCTTTGCAATATCGTTTTAAAACAAATTGAAATTACAGCATTACCTGGAGTGATGGAAGAAAAAAAATATCAAAGTGCTACCTCAAAATACCTGACCACAGAAAAACTAGATTTCTTGTACTTTTGGCTGCACCTGAACACATTATTTATTTATCTGAATCTGAAGAATTTCTGGTTAAGGACATGATGAAATGGACTTGATGATGTTGCAGGCCTTTTTCAACCCTAGTGATTCTGTGATTCTATGATTCTTTACTGTGAGTGGTCAGACAGAGGGAAAAATTGCCCAGAAAAGTTGTATATTCTCTTTGGACATATTCAAAACTGGACAAAACCCTGAGCAGCCTGCTGCTGTTGACTCTGTTTTTAACCTGGATATTGATCTTGATGATTTTCAGAGGTCCTTGCAAACCCTAAGTGGTAACACTGACTCTACGAATAAAATGAATTAATTAAATTAGTCAACTATTCAGAAAGAAACACATTCTGTAATATCTCTTCATGCTGTTTGGAACAATTCCATACACCTGAAGTAGTAGGTCATTGCAAGGATAACTTGCTAAAGAAAAAGATTTGGATTTTATATTTTATTCCAGCTGAAATCAATGTGCTTCTGTTGTATCAGGACAAAGAAAAGCCAAATGATTTTTCCACAATGGCAACAAGATTCAAGCCTCCTGTGCTATGATGATTCCCATGTTCTGTATTTTATTTATAGGGAGATGTTTTTACAAAGTAAGTATGTCATGAATCTGAAGACACAGAATAAATATGTGCAGAATAGGAGACCAGTATTTATTTGATGAAAATAACTTTTCAAGTCTCAAGGTAATCTTGAAATCAAAATCCCAAAGAGCATCCAGCTGAATTGCTGTACTGGAAATTTATAGTCTGGAATTATTCATAATCTTTGAAGAATGTAAAATTAGGAATGGGCCACTTGCAAAGAGTAAAACTAATCTAGTGTGAACAAAGAGATGGATTTTTGGGTTCACAAGGTAACAGGGAAATCTCCCATTAATCTTGTTAATTTACTGCACTAGCAAATGTTATGCATCTTGGTTCATTTCTACAGGGAATGCAGGGATGTATGGCTTAGGCAGATCCGGTTTTATTTGCTTGTATAAAACAAAACCATGGCTCAGATACAAAGAGTGACTTAAACACAGCAGTCACACAAATGCACAAGTTACAGAAGATAATCTGCTTTTCAGCAATGTATGTGCAAAATCCCAGAGAAAATCCTAGGGACCTCAATCCTAATAGGATAAGAACATATCAAAAGACATTGTCTCTGAAATGAAAAATGTGTTTGTTTCATAGCTTTCTCATGGCTATGATTACTGAGGACGAGTTAACAGCAATGTTCATCTGCACAAATTGCCTGAGTTTTCCACCCAATGCTGGCCAGGGCAAACACAACCAAAGTCCATTCCCTTGAGTATTTACACAAAGTGATGTTCTGAGGAGTCAAACAGAAAGTGAGGTGAAGAAAACACTGAAGTAACTGTACACAAGGCACTGAAATTTCCAGAGGTCTATTGCACAGGCTTTTCTGTTCTTTTGACCACTATCACTGACAGAGAAAATACTGAGATGAACAAAAAAAGTTTATTGGATAAGAATATATTTGTTAGTGCTTTTCTTTAAGGTAATCCACTTCCCTCTGTGCATTCTGTGAGTAATGACACTCTTTGTCTCAATCAATTCTGAAACCTTTTTTCTCTTATGTATGACTTTTGAGTTCAGTCTCTAAAACTGTCTTCACCCTTTATTTTTCATAAATGAGGGATGTACCTTAGCCCTATTCTCTAGCAATGACATTTTTCTTGTCATTTGTTTTCCATGAAACAATGCAAAATTGTCAGGCTATTACAAGAATAGATTAAAGTATCATTTTTTTACAATTACTGTTGTTTAATGTTTTTTAAGTACTTATGAAGTACCTGCTACCATGTAAGTTAAATATAACAAAAAAAAAAAAGTTATAAACCATTTTTAGACCTCTGTGTATAGTGTATTCAGTTGTCAAAATAAGGAAAAGAGAATATGTTCCTCTCATAAAAACAAAAGAATAAGAGATTAAAATGTGTCTTGGTCAGTGTCTAAATACATGAATGTTTAGCTGTTAAAACTATTTTTTTCTTATTATTTCCCTCCCTCTATGTTTTCTATGCACCTAAAAGTTTTTAATCTTCTGTTGCCAGTGCTCAGTCTGGTGCTCAGTCTGGTGCTTGAGGCTGTACATTCATGAGTGAGCACACACGGTCATGGAAGGTACTGATGCAAGTTACGTGGTTCCAAGAGAAAATTTCAAATCCAGATACATGATTTCATTGAAGGATTTAATTTTCTGGTGCCAGGTGTCTGCTAAGAAGATTCATTTACTGAACTTAAGTACCTGGGTTTATGCCATTCGAATGATCATGACTTTGATGAAGACACAGACTGAGTAAGTTCTCATAAAATCAGTAGTTGTGACTCTCCTTCCACTTCCTGTGTTCTATCCCTCCTGATATTCTTTTTGTTCCTCTGTCAATGCTCCAAACCTTTATCTCTGCAGAAACCTCCCAAACCTTACAGCCCTTCTGTCTCTTATACCGTGCTGGTTTTTCTACCCTGTGAAACCACTGGTTCCATTTTCTCATGTTTTCCACCTGCTATTGACCAGTCACATTATTCAGTGTAATTTAAGTGTTTGATGCACGTAGCCTGTCCTCAATTTCTCTGCTTGCAAACACATCCCAAGCAGAGTCATCATTTGTCATTGTACACCAGCAATCTGCAGCCATCAATTTGCAAGGCAAGGTTTGTTCCTGAATTGTTTATCTCAGCAATTACACACTTTGAATTCAAGGAGTGTAATTTCTAACCTGCAGGAAAGAAATTGAGTTCCAGGAGGAAAAGTTCTGAGGTCCTTGGGCTAGGAATCTGCATTCCATGTCTCTCTCTGGGATAAAAAATGTTTGCTGTTACTCTTCATATTTCTTCTTAGTCAAAATGGCAGGAACGAACTAATATATTTTTTTTTACTGAATCTTGCTTGACATAAATTATCAGTAATTTTTATTTTAACAGTGTAAAGAAAATTACCAAAAAAACCCCATTACCTGTATTTTTGCCTTTCTGTTGACTAAATGTAGGAAAATAAAATTTCCTACTCTTTGAACATTTATTTTTCTTCTTTGGCCTTAAAAGAATAACCATTTAAAATCAACACCTTAAAAGCTTTTAAAGCCTGAAACTGGAATTTGAATTCCTGAACTGCAAGAACATCCACCTTGAGTTCACCATGTTGCTATTAATTGCCTATAAAGAAAATCTCTCTGGGAAACATTTGGATATGATTATTTAAAAATAATTATTTTCGAGTAGTGATATAACACTGCCTGTTGTGCTTTCTCCTCCTTCTTTAGGGACACACTGTGAGAAGCAAATATCTACCAAAACAAACAATCAAATCTGTAAATAAAATCACCTGGGAAAAAATGCAAAGAAAACAAAACACATCACCTTATCAAAACGTCTAAGAATTGAAATTGCTTTTAAAATTATTCCAGCAAAACAATTCACGGTATCATTTTGTTGCAGAACTCAAGGTCAATCTTGAACATCTGAAATCATGAGGTTGCTGCGTACATTAATTACCTTTTAAAATATACTCGTCTCACAGCTCCCATTAAGACTTACTGCCATTAATATTTTTGAGTCACGTCATTCAGGAACTATTTTTCATGGTGAGATTGTTCTGATCAAGTGTTTATTTAATGGGGAACTAAACAGTAGAGTTAGTTTTAGAAAGTTCTGTGTGTAATAAGAGAGGAGAAATCAGCCCTTTTGGGAAGGGTTTGATCCCATCATAAAATCACCATCTGAATCAGTTGAAGAAGTGAATTTGTAATAGTATCCTTTTTGTCAGTCAAATACTTTAAAAATTTACCCTTAACCTTTTATGTCTCCAAGTTATGAGTTAGATGAATTTCAGCCCTTGGTTGTACAGAAATGTTGCTTATTTGGCTCAGTGAGACTGGGTGATTGTTCACGCCTGTGCAAGCAGATTTAAATCATCACCCCAATTTTCCCTTCTTCATTGTACAGTGCCATCCTTTATGGCTCTGCTTTAAACTGCAGTTGAAAGCCTTGTTCAAGTCCTCTAATTTTTTAATGTTTTAATTAATTTTCTTAGAAATGCTAAATAACTAACATTTCCGAAATACTAGAAATCTTCCTTCTGTACACATGGGAGGTACACTTTGACATGAAACTTGCAGTGAAAATAAACACATTGATCTACACATGTATATCAGAATATGCAGAAACAAATCTATTTTCTTCGTTCTATATCATACTGTAGATATAAAACCCCATGTATTTGATGGTCACACACGAGCACAGACCTATATATATATTTCTTTTTCTCTCCATTGTTTTTATATAAAGGTACTTAGAAGAACAATCAGATGTGTCTTGACAGGGGAAAAAAAAGGAGATTTTAGTTTTACAATGCTATTAGGTTGTCTGATGAACTTCTAAAGTAATCTAGGAAAGACATATTCATTAGAGTCTCATTACTTGGCTGGGTAATTGCTGTTCGTATCAGAAACACAAATCACAAGAAAGGCTTATTAAAACAACCTATTAAAAATCTCAGACAGACAGACTCTGCAGTATCTGCCACTAAGTCAGGTAAGTAGTCCCAAGGAAATTGCAAAATTGGAAAGCCTTGTTAAGGGTATTTTGTTGCCTTTCTGCTTTTAAGAATAGAGGGTTTTGTTCCCTTTTTCTTGGCTGTTTATGAATACCTTATCCCATATAGTGTGCAGTGAGTCAAAAAATAGGATATCTATCATTTCCTACAACAAATAATTTCATATACTAATAGACTTTGGTGCTAGGAACTTTACTCGTGCTGTTTAATCTTTATTTTTCTAGGTTTAATCCTCTCACTTATTAACTCTTTTTATTCTTATCTATCTGCCTGCTTTAAATGATCATCCATTGCCACAGCTGGTCACCACACATCACCTGTCCTCCTGCTGACCTAACCCTCTCTCCGTCCTTATCCTCTTAACAGGGCCATGTTTAACAAACATAGGTCTGATCCAAAAAAGCAGACATTGATAAATATTAAGGCACACGCCTTTTATTCTTTAATAGTAAGGTGATGTTAAGTATTGTGATATTTTGTTCTATACATTTATAAATTAAGTGTTTTTAATTAATTAATGGACATAATTTTGTCTGCCTCTCATCATTAAAGTACTAAAAGGTGTCAGTAATCACACCGTGCCAACATCCTTCCTATCCAGTATTCCCCAGCACCACCCCAACACTTTAATGTAAGAAGAGGCCACCTGGCACATGTGAAATCAAATTTTTAACTCAAAAATCCACAACACCTGCCCAGAAAATACCAGAGGGACATTCTCTCCTCTTTTTCCTTCACAGGTTTAGTGCATCATGGCAACATTTATAGGCAGTGTAATGATTTTGCAGTCAAACTTATAAATATACCACTGTTGACAGCTTTTAAATGTTTCATCAGTTACATACTAAGATGATGTGGAAGGACACATTTGGTAAATATTTGATGAATGTCATCAAGGGCGGAATTACATTTCGAAGAGCTTTAAAATCAGTAAAAGAAAGTTGTAGGATTTTTTTTTTCCTGAGCCACAAGCCTTCTACTGTATAAAAGGTACTGAGGGGTTACCCTAGGAAATGTTTACAAAGACAGTTGTACATAACTAAAGTCATGCTGTTACATCAGGAAGGAAAATGCTGTTCTTTTAATCACAAGGTGCACTTAAATGACATTTACTATGACTGAGGTAATAGATATTCTTCATAATCTCATGATAAGAGTTTTGTGAGGCATTTTTTTATCATAAGACAATAGGCAGAATTTCACTAATAAGCTATTTCTGTCTTGATAAAAAAGTAGCAAAAGAAACTTCCATTTTCTTTTTAATTTAAAATGAACTTTCTCCCTTTGTAGAAAAAAAAATATGGCTCTGCTATTTAAATAAGAGATCTTTGTTAACAGTCATTATTTGTAAGTAAAAATTATCTAAAAAATAACTATCATATATTATGAGCCCATCAATAAAAATAAAAAACTGAGTGGATGCAGTTAATGGAGAATAAACTTAAAGATCTTAGCATGAGGTCAATAAAATTAATTACAAGATACAAAATTTTATCCTTAAGCAATAGGTCATTTTCAGGTATTCCACTAAGATTGTGTTCCCATTTTCCAGTCTCTGACCATCAATTATGCTTGATGTTAGGAATGTAATATGAAGAATTTTACAATGCACATTCTTATGTAAAAAAATTAGTACTATTAAAATGTTTATTTCTCACATGTCCACTTTTGTATATAATTATATAGCACATTTTCTAATTATATAGCACATTTTCCATGAAGTTTTAATTCTACCCGTCTATTTGCCCACTTAGCCTCATTATCCAGATCAGTAACACTTTCTTAGCAGAATTAATAATGCTTTCTTACCTTATAAAATTTTGTTAACCATATTGACGAGGTGGTTGGATGGAGACTTCTACCTTTTGGAGAACCATCTCTAGCAATGAGGAGATATAGCACCAGCTTCACACTGTTCTACCTCAGTCCCAGGCTCTGCTGAGGATCTGAGGTTCTTTGTTGTGCCAGCTGGGCCCATAACTAATTTGGAAAGACTCTTGAAAAGTAAGACAGCAAAAGAGACCCAAAATGTTAAAAAGGAAGAATGCTCTGTGACATTTCAAGACCTATCCATGGATCTGCCTTCAGTGCCTTATGAAAAAAAGGTCATTTGGACTCTTTCTAAATCTGGCTGCCAAGAAATAAAAAAGTGTTATCTGGAAGTTCTTATTCAGTAGGTAGACACTAAATTTCACCACAAATGGTGTTTTGCAATAATTATTTGACTAACTCGAGCAGCTACTGTATATAGTGCCCATGGTTGAAATTAAAAAGAGACAAATTGAAATGAAAAGCTGAGTCTTAGCCAAAGCTGAAGGAATGCTGCTGATACCATCTGCTAGTACAGCCCACAGGAACCAGGAAACCACAGAATTAGCTTTATATGAGGAATTATGTTTCATCTGCTTTTTAGAGAAGATTAACAGGAGCCTGTTGTCCAATTGCAATATCGGTACCCATTTAATATCGCTTCTGATTTTCCTAGGAGTGATTTTTAAATCTCAGATGAGAAGTGTAAGTGCTTTTTCCAAATGACACAACTCTTGCTGCATTGAAAAACCTAGGTGAAACCAGTTGTCCTGTAAAATTTCCAGATGTGCTACTAATGATTCAGTTCTAGGAAACCAAAAATTATTAAAACCTTTAAAAACTGTTATATGTGAGAATGAAGAAACTATAGTTTTGGAGAGATTTTTATTTTTTTTTCTTTTTTTCAAGTCCAAATAACTTTTTCTGATATGAGGTTCATTGTTACAGTAAACATTCAAATATGATTAAAACATTTTTGGTATACTGTGGTGAAGTAAGACAAAAAACCCCAGACTTTTAGTTCTATATGAAAATCATAGAATAATTGATTTCTTTTGATTGAAGACGACCTCTACGATCCTTGAGTTCATCACTGCCAGGAGCACTACCAACACCAGTTCCTGAGTGTCTCATCTACACATCTTTCAAATCTCCCCAGCGATGGTGACTCCACAACTGCTCTGGACAGCCTCTTCCAGGGACTGACAGTTTTTCAGTGGAGAAATGTTCCCTAAGATCCAATCTAAACTTCCTCTGACGTGACTTCAGGCTCCCTCCCCCCATCCTTCTGCCTCTCCTCCTGTCCCTGTTCCCTGCGAGCAGAGCCCGACCCCCCCAGCTGTCCCCTCCTGGCAGGGAGTTGTGCAGAGCCACAAGGTCCCCCCGAGCCTCCTTTTCTCCAGGCTCAGCCCCTTTCCCAGCTCCCTCAGCCTCTCCTGGGGCTCCAGCCCCTTCCCCAGCTCCGTTCCCTGCCCTGGACACGCTCCAGCCCCTCGGTGTCTCTCCTGTCCTGAGGGCCCAGAGCTGTCCCCAGCACTGGAGGTGCCCCAGCAGTGCCAGCCCAGGGGACGGGCCCTGCCCTGGGGCTGTGTCACACCACGGCTGGGACAGCCCAGGGGCCATTGGCCTCTTGCCCACCTTGGCCCCCTGGGCTCATGTCCAGCTGCTGGCACCAGCACCCCCAGGGCCCTTCCCAAAGGGCCCTTCCCAGCCCCTCTGCCCCAGCCTGGAGCTGCAGGGCTTGGTGACAACCAAGGGCAGGACCTGGCACTTCTCCTTGGTGCCCCTCACACCACTGGCCTCAGCCCAAGGCCAGCCTGTCCAGATCCCTCTGCAGAGCCTTCCTGCCCTCCAGCACACCCACACTCCCACCCAGCTTGGTGTCATGTGCAAACTGACTGAGGGTGCGCTCAATCCCCTTGTCCAGATCATAAACAAAGATATTAAACAGGATCATCCCCAATTCTGAGCCTTGGGTGACACCACAGTAATCGGCCACCAACTGAATTTAATTCCATTCACCACCACTCCTTGGCTTTGACCATCCAGACAATTTTTTATGGCACAGTTCTGAGACTTGGGGGTCAGATGTGTCAGTCCAGGCCTGCTGCAGAGAGAGTAAGGGTGTTCTGTGCAAGAATATAAAAATTCTTCCAGTGATTTTGGAGGCAAGCAGAACATTAATATGAAATGGATGTGATATAAAAAGAATGGGAATAGCTCTAGCCATACTTATGAAATGAGCAGAGGAGGTGACTGGAAGAGATTTTTGGACTTGTTTTATTATGGAAGATGTAAAATGAACTGTACATGGGCAGAACATTCCCAACTAAATGTCTGATGTTGAACCTGAACCCCAAACTCGTGGATTCTGTCTCTGATGGCTCAATGACTTGAAATGGAGCCTGAATTATGAGCAAAGTTAGATATTGTCCTTGGCCTTAACAGCTACAGAAAATCTTTTACATAGTTCAACTCCAGAAATTCACAGGCAGTAAGGGAGGTTTATAACATTCAACAGTGAGATTTATGTTTTCCTAACAGAGCTAATATCATGCGCTTACCTAAAAAAGCAACTGACACAAGGTAAAGTGTGAACTAGGCTTTTTATATCAGTTGTTGCCAGATGCTGGTTTCTCAGCTAAATGAGAGTCCCTGCTAGCTGCAGAGTCGATTTTGCTAACTGCAGTAGCTGTATGGGAGCACTTTTCTTCCAGAGAAAGGCCCTAAGGCTTATTTTGGTATTCTTTTGTGTTGTGCTTTTTGTTTTGCTTTCTCTTCAAAATTAAAATCTTTACTTAAAGGTAACCATACTTTGTGTGTTTGTGGAGTGAGAAGACTTTTAAAAATCGTATTTTGGGGTGTTTCCCTTCAGGGAATATCCCAAGCCATAATGAACTGTAGGATAAAAAAGCCTTTGTGTTATTCATCTAGAACTGGATGTGGAAACCCCAGTGGTGTTGGTACGGGACAAAATAAGTTTTCAGCAAAGAACAGTCACAGTTTGCAGAATCACATTCCACTTTTCTAATAAATTTGAACATAGAAACCCATCAGGAGTTAATCCATTTTCTGCACAAGGTCTGCATTCCCATTGCACTATATTTTAGAGAAAAATAAGACAGGTACAAAATGAGAAAACTTCCACCAAAGGAAATGAAATCTAAAATAAGACATTATGTCAAGAATAGGATAAATTCAGGGCTCCAATAAAGTCAGTTGCCAAATTTTGTAAATTATGAATTAACTAGCAGTGCTTTTTGTCTGCTTATTCTCAGTGTGAAAAGATCTTTAGCAGTAAGAGACAGGTTCCTGACTTTCCTGCTGTATAAAGAGGCCTACAACTTCAGTAATTACTAACCCTGCAATTAATTGCTTACAAAAAACGTTGCCAGTGATTTTTTCTCACTGCTCAGAGTCTGGTCAAGATATTGTTCTTACTCACAAAAGATTTTTATCTAACGTGCAACCTGTAAGATTAATATCTTTGTGATCTTTTATGGACAATACACACTTTTCAGTTTATTTATTTGCAAAGCATGCATCACAACGACTAAGTATATTGTTGAAAAAAAAGTAACTCTACAGTAAATTATTTCTGAAGTACCCAGTTCCTGGATTTCCATTAAATAATAAATTTACAATGCCAATTACTAACACTATGATATCTTATTTCAGATTATGTTATCACAGAAAATTTAACTTTGAGTGTTACTCTCTTGTTTGGCAATCAAATGAAAATAGTAGCTAGAAAATTCTTATTTCTCCTCCTTTTGAACCTATTTTAGAAGCTGTATAAAATTATACAACATTCAAAGTATTAAATGAGATAATAAAATTTCAGATGAAATTTCAGAAATGAAATTTCAGATCTACTAATGCATAGTTATACATCAGATAATTTTATGTCTCAGCAGATTTATTAATCTGAAAAATTTCATTTGAAGCAGTGGGATTTTAATAATGATATCCATATTAAATTACTTTCTGAGCCTGACCTCATCCTAACACCACTCTGAATATTTTTTAAATTTTTAATAAGAGAAAACTACGCAAGAAAAAGAAAAAAAATAGACCAAAGAGCATCACATAACCACAAGGTTGTAATTTTCGTGAGTAAGGTACACCCTTGTTTCACCAGGCTGTCTGTTCTACTTTAAGCCCATTCACTATTTGGAACGGGAACTTCTCATCACACTGTGCTAGCGCCAGGTGTGAAAGATGGGTACAGTTTAAGACATTGGGACTCCTTTCACTGACTTCAGTGAGGTTGGGATTTCTCCCCATGGATTCAGCTTTCAGCATCTTCTTGTTTTGACTTCACATACAGCCAAGAGCAAGGGTTGATGTATGAGTAGCATTTAGACAGCAGTAGCCTGTGGAAGTATCATTACACGTCTAAATCATAACATCTTTCCTGTTTCTTCCTTGCTTTAAGGGGTTGTAATTTGCTGGTCATCTACAACAATATTAAATTCCTTTACCCATCCTGCATACACACTGAGCAACTAAAGTTCTCTACATTGAGTAGTGGAGAAATAGGTTACACTGAAACTTATTTCCAGCCTATTCCTCACGTGAGCCTTTTTGCTCTCTGGGAAAGCAATAAGCAAGCTCTAATTGCTTTATGTAATAGAGACTGAAAAGAAATTTTTATTATTTCTTAGGGAATGCCATGATGGGGAATGTAGCCTTATCAGCCTCTTCCAACAAAGCTAGAAGTCAGTACTTCCTTTGCCATCGAATGTTATGCCCAACTTAAAACAGGATTTTGTTTGTTTGCTTGTTTTTACTCCTAAAGCTTTTCAGTGTTTCTCACAGGCTAGTTTTACCCTGTTTTTCTTTGTTTTCTGTTTTTCTTTCACCCTGTTTTCGTTTTTTTTACCCTGTCTTTCATTTCTTTCTGGGAAAAATGCCCAGGAACAGCGAAGGTATGGGAGATAAATATATTTCTAGTCAAATTTTAGGTTTAAAAGATCATAACAAATTTCTCAGTTTACATTTTCTTGAATGTTCTTGCTGAAAGATCTAGATTGAAATCCCTAAAATTGAAACTATAAGACTTGTAAAATACTGTATCTGGGATTGAGTTTTACTGTATTTTCTCTCAATAAGTTTCTTGGCCAAGTATTCATTCTATAGATACTACTTTTAAGTACCTATTTGTTTCACTTGAATTCCCCCCAAAAATATATAGAATGAATAAAATATCTTCAAAGCAAAATGAAGAATTGGGACAGAATATTCCAGGACAATTCTCCCTTTCTCCTACTGCAAAATAATTTCCAGAATTAAAAAAGCAATGTTTTTTTAACAGTTTGACTACGTGGATATAATTTCAGGAAAAAAAAATTATTAAAAAAAAAAAAGAGCAAGATAAACAAAACAAACTAAGAAAGCAAACAAAACTGACAAGACCGACCTTTTATTAGATTTAGAAAAACTGTTAAAGAATGAAAGAAAAATATGTGGAAATTTGAAAATTATTTATATTATTGTGGGTCTGGTAGTAACTCTTGTTTCTATGTCAAATTAATGCAAAAGCTTTATATGATATGGAAACTGCTTCAAAGGAAATTACAATTCTACCCCAAAAGATTTCCTTTTCCTTGATACGTTCGTTAAAAAGAAAAAATGCCTGTTTCAGTGTACTGGGTTCCTAATTTAGAGACTGAATCAAAGGCAGGTAAATAGGATCAGTAACACCTATCATGACTCAAAAAACCTGTGATGAAACCTGTCCTATTTTAATCCTTTTGCATCTGAAACATTTCCAGTCTCAAGGAGTCACGACAGCAGTAAATACATGATCTACATTCATGTCTTCTCTTCAATACTGTAACAGCCAAAGCCACACTGAAGAGAAACATTTTATTCAATTTTGAAGTGAGGTATCTTATTTTAATGTTATATTTATTGAATTCAGTGACTTAAAGGGAGAAGTATGAAAGGTGTGGCTTGAAGCCAGTGCTGGAGTTACCTGAAATGTGTTCAGTACAGAGGCAGATAGAAGAGCAGATGCTCTTGGAGAATGATGTGCTACTGCAAACACCAGAGATGTCTCTAAGGTATTACAAACTCACCTGATATTCCCCAGGTCTTGTTTCTACAACACAGTTTTATTACATGTTTTGATATGTAGGACTACAGTGACAGTAAGGTCCTTCAGTGTTCTATGAGCACACCAAAAGAGATTAAAATGAATAAATTTACTTTTTTTTTGTCTCCTGTGTGCATTCTGAGGGTGTTATAGAAATGATCCTTCCATGGTGGGTGAGAAGTGTCTCAACATGGATTAAGAACCTAACATGAACGTTTATTAAAAAAAAAACCACAACAACTTCAAGCTTGCATATACATTTCTAGTCATTGTTAAACACCTGCTATTCTTTTAGCTGGGAGTCTGAATCTTGTTAGAGGAAATTTTTTCAAAAGTGGTGCTGAAGCATTAAGATTACTTCAACATTCTTACAAATATTAACTATGGCCAAAACACAGGGCCACAGTCCAAGTGAAATAAATTACATCTTAGTCATAACCTTTCATTTAGATACAAGACTGGACTCCATGGCAATGACAACAACATTGTCAATGCCATATGACAGCTATCTTATAAGCCAGAACACATTCTTTTCCTGATGCA
This sequence comes from Nicator chloris, assembly GCA_013400495.1. Lineage (NCBI taxonomy): Eukaryota > Metazoa > Chordata > Aves > Passeriformes > Pycnonotidae > Nicator > Nicator chloris. The sequence continues at coordinate 21,531 of WAAE01025723.1, forward strand.
TTAAAAACTCTCACTGGGTTTTGTCTTTTTTCCTATCTGACTAGGAAAAAAATGAAATTATATGTTATTGCACTATAAAAAGATTTTAAAGAAGGTTTTCAATAACAGGAAATTACAGTAAATTCTCTGAGAAAAGAGAGAAAAATCTACTTTGTATATTGAAATTCTGCCCTTTTTTTACTTCTAACATATTTTCTAAGTAGAAAAGATATATGTTTGATGCTTTGCTTGTTTAGGTATGCAGCAGTGTATTGAATAGCTGGTAACTGATGCCATATTGGATGCAGTACTTCTGAAAAAACAATCTTGACATGTTTGACATAAATTAGTCATATAAAAGGCATCACTGCTAAACTGTCTGAACATAAAACAAAGTTCACTTAATATGCTGAATGAGCTGATGAGATGATAGTCCTCTAGGTGACCTTATTCCATCAGTAAATGCAACAAGGAGATACCAGGCAAGATGCAATATACCTTTCAGATCAACAAAGTTTAATGAACCCAAAATAGGGTCTGGTGCTTCATTTTGGACAGGGTGTAGTGACTTTAAACTCAGAGGGAATAGATTTAAATGATAAACAAGGAATTCTCCTTTGTGAGGGTGGGGAGGCCCTGACCCAGGTCGTCCAAAGCAGCTGTGGCTGTCCCATGCCTGGGAGTCTTCAAGGCCAGGCTGGACAGGGTTTGGAGAAACCTGAGATAGGCGAAGGTGACCTTGCCCATGGTAGGGAGTGGAATAAGGTGGTCTTTAAGGTCCCTTCCAACCCAAACCATTCTATGACTTGATTACTTTTTTTTTAAATGCTTGTAAATCAATGGCAGTTCTTGAGTTCTGGCCACGTGGGATTTTTCATACTCTCATACTTAACCATATGAAAGTTACAGTTAAGTCTGTATTGACACATTTACTAAGCAAAGTCTATATCTTTCGATATGTGACCAGGATAATCTGACACAAAGTCCTAAAAGGAACAAATCTCCATTTCATACCTGCAGTGAGAGGCTGTGTGAAACACTGGCTGAAAAAGCTCACGGTCAAAAGTGTGCATATATTAAGAGTATCTTGTAAATTGAATGATATGTCTTAAGTCTGTCCACCTGGAAAATCAGAACCAATTCTTGACGCCTTCTCTGGATTCCCTTCACACTCAGGAGAAAAGTAAAATACAACAGGGCCATGTGCAACACCTGTTGCTACTTTTGGAATATGTACCTTTGGAATGGTTGGGTTATTCTCTGAAAGTGTTTGTCTCTATTGATTGCAGAAAGGATCTTCAAACAAAAGATTTGCTTAGAAACTTATTTTTAACCATCTTAAATGTAGCGGCATGAATTCCAGCTTGGGTGTTTTAATATCGCTTTCCTGATAAGACAGCACTGTAAGATAATTTAAGTTACTGTAAGATAATGCAGTGAAAATGCATTTTTTCAAGGGCAAAAAGAATGAGCCATCTGATTTTTTTTCAAAACCACTTAGAGAGGTGAGACACATTCTACTTTATAGCTCTGTCCTAATCCTAAGAGAAGTTGCTATCTGCTGACCTCAGCTACATTGGCTCATACTCAGCTTGTTTCAAAAATTTCTGCAACCAGGAAACCAGCTGGCATAATATATATGCAAAATAACTCAAAATAACTGGAGGGTATTTTCAGAGTATTAAAAACTGTTTTCTTTCATAGAAGGTATTTCCTTTTCTTAAGTAGTTTTTTTAATGTATTTATTAACTTAGGTCCCCTTTCTACATTTTGTAGTCTGAATTTCTAAAATTTCTGCTTTTTTTTTTTCTTTTTTTTCTTTTGAGGCTTAATCACTTTAACTTATGCTCATTGAGTCCTGAAACTAAATGTAAATAACAGCAACTGACTGTTGGACAGAATGAAAAAAACCTGATTTTACCACACCACACTGAACAATGTGTTACCTCTGGCCCATGTATTTAGCACCAGAAATAATTTTATTTTCTGCAAAATGTCCCACAGGCATATTTAGTTTTCACAGGAGGCTGTTATGTAACAGCAGACAAGGCATATTCAGATAGCTAATAAAAGGAGTCATGCACTAATTCTGTTCTTTCTTTGCAATTGCAAGACTAACATCAGTTCTGGTCCAGGAAACATGTAGCTGTGGGCAAAACTTCAAGTTAATGTGTTTTTCAAAGAGGAGTTGGGTTGTTTTTTTTTTTTACCAGCTAAAATTGTCTGTTTGTGTCTGACTCTATAGCTACCCTCCCAGGGAATCAGCAAAGTGGCTTGTCATGTATAGCCATTTCACGGAAGAACTTTCTTAAGACAGACAACTCAAAAGGCAAAGGTTAATCTTAAAACTACAATAACCTAGTTATAACCTCTATAATCTAGACACCTATGTGAATCTCTAATGGACATTGATTTTTTTCTTCTTTTTTTTTTTTTAAATTTTATTTTGTACATAGTAGCAAGAGCAAAAGTTTGAAGCGATTTTCACAGTTTTATATAAATAATTTGACAGTTTTACCTTCCTCAAGAAACACATTTTCATATGATTTGTCATGTCCAAAAAGGTTCACAAAAGGCATGGCACGGCCTTAAAGGACATATTAGAAAGGACTCATTTTGACTGACAAGAGGAAAGCAGCTTTTGTCCGCCTGACCCATGTCAAGTATGGACAATGAGCCAATGTAAAGGTCAGTGTGAACCACAGCCAGGGGGAATTCCAGCCTTCCAAAGACAAAGCACTATGGCCCATAGTTCTGAAGTCTGGACAGCCTGAAATGAATGAAATACTTTATGAAACCTGTTTTATACTTAGCAAAGACTCGAGAGACTAACACGTTTCAATATATATATTTTCTGCCCTTTTTTTTTTTTTTTTGAGTTTGCATCACTTGTGGCACTTTACGTCAAAATAGCCTTACTGTCAAAATTATGTGCTTAATTATTTTCTATGTGTAAGTCAGATAAATTCTACAATGATCCTAATTCAATGTTCCCACAAACATGTCCCAACTGCTTAGTCACCCTTTAAGCCACCAGTAATACTGTTCTGAACTATCTGGAGAAGGAGACAATGAGAAACCATTTTCTGTGGAACGTGTGAACATATTAATAGTGTAGAGTTAGATAAAAGACAATACAGAGAAGAATAACTTTTTATTTATTGTTTCATATGAAGAAAAAAATTAGTTTAGGGAAATTCATGTAGTTTTAGTTATCTTTCAGGTATCTGTGCCATGAAATGCTAATATCTTTTTAATGTGTGGTCACCAAAAATTCACCTAAACACAGAAGTCTATAAAAAGCACATTGATCTCTGATTAGCTTTCTTACTTTCAAAAATGTCGCAGAATCACAGAATGGACCAGATTGGAAAAGACCAAGTCCAACCTGGTTCACAGGTTGCACCTCCTCATCAACTAAATCATGGCTCTGAGTGCCACGTCCAGGCTTTGAAAAACACATCCAGGGAGGGCAGATGATTGCATTGCCCAGTCACTCTTTCAGTGAAGAATTTTTTTCCTAATATCCAACCTACACTTTCGTTGCCCAGCTTAATACCGTGTCCTCTCGTTCTGCCTGGAGAAAGAGACCAACCCCCACCCGATACAGTCACCTTTCAGGGAGTTGTAGAGAGTGGTAAGGTCACTCCTGAGTCTCCTTTTCTCCAGGCTAAACACCCCCAGCTCCCTCAGCCCTTCCTCACAGGGTTTGTGTTCCCAGCCCCTCACCAGCCTCGT
>WAAE01025723.1:25322-39044 GCA_013400495.1 Nicator chloris
GGACACAGCACTCAGTGTCCTTCCTAAACTGGGGGACAGAACTGGACACAGCACTCAGTGTCCTTCCTAAACTGGGGGACAGAACTGGACACAGCACTCACGGTGAGGCCTCACCAGTGCCCAGTACTGGGGAAGAATGACCTCCCTGCTCCTGCTGGCCACACCATTCCTGACACAGGCCAAGATGCCATAGGCATTCTTGGTTACCTGGGCACATTGCTGGCAAAAACAACAACAACAACAACAACAACAACAACAACAACAACAACAACAACAACAACAACAACACCCAAAAAAACCAAAAATGAAAAAGAAAAAGCAACTTTTTTGCACCTAGTACCATGTTTATTGCAGAAGCAGGATCCCCAGCTCCCCCTACCCGCAGCCCCTCAGCCCAGGGAGTCACCAACTTTTGTCGCAATTCAATGGTTGAATAAACCCTATTACTGCTTATCATAACTTCTGTGGCTGTGTCATTTCAAAGACAAACTGGGTGATGATCAGCTCCCTTGTGTGTTTGGTTCATTGGAAAGTGAATTGGAACATATGACCTCTCCCTGGAAGTACTCAAGATTCAATTTCAGACATAGCAGACAAGTGTAACAAATAATATCCTCATCTCATGGTTTTATCTCTAATTATTTGCTTGCAGAGTGCAATAATTCATTGTGGACCCACACTTCCGTAGTAAATTAATACTCCCACACCCTATGATGGCTCAGCTCTTGTGACTATAAGACCAGAATTGAAGTTCTGACCCACGTCTTCAAATACAATCCCATCCTACTCCCACTTCAGTAGCTTCTTCAAAAAGGTGAATTCATTATGTATTATTTTATGAGAGGAGATGTAATCTGAGTTACAACCTGTCAGTTGTCCCAAAGGGAAGCAAATATAAAAATAATCTGAGTTTGTTGTATTTTTTACACTGATTTTCTTTCTTTTTTTTTTGCACTTTAGATTTTATGCAGAAAATGTATATTGGATTCTTGAAGACCAGCGTATAATAACAGTGGAAATAGATATTCCTGAAAGAACTTATAAAGCTCAAGTTTCTTCACAGGTTGTAAACAACTTAAATATTGCATGGCATGTAAAAAGGCACAAAAAAGGAAATCAATTCCAAAACTGAAAATGAGAAAAACAAAATCCCAATAAACTAAATTAACAAAAATCAAGAAGGGCAAGTTGGTACTGGTGACCTTAGCTGACCTACATTAGAGGGTAATTACTACCCAATCAATAGTCCTTATGCATAACTACGGACATAAATGGTCAATGGAAAGTGATAAAGGTTGGTGATCAATAAACATTACAGTCTGGCACGCAGTTGTCCAAGAAGTGAGGGAAAATTATTACTTTTTTTACTTTGGATTGCCAATATACCACTCAGGATTCACCAAAATTGGGGACTTGATAATTTTCCATGGTATACTACATCATAGTTTTGTTTTAAAACCTTCCCATAAAACTGACTTAAATGACCTAGTTACAAAAATAGCTGCTTAGTGGTCAGCTTCAGTGCAATTCCACATTATTGGTCTATGAACTGCCAACATTCCTGAAGAAAGTCTACAAATATTTTCTTGGTGCTTGTGAAAATAGACATGCTCCTGTTAGCAGTTTCGAGATCAGAGTCAAATCAAAATGTTCCTTTGCCAGGACATTAGAAAAGAAAGAAGTAAGCTCCTGAGCTTGAGAGTCTTTGTTGAAATGCTGAAACTCTTGTTGAAGGGTGATATACAGTTTCAGGTGTCTAAAACAAACTTCAGTAAAATACCCAATGAAGGAACTTTTTTTAATGGAATCCAAAAAATCTTGAATCTGGCCCTTGATGAAGACCCAACGGTGCAAAATCAAATCCCTGATCCCTCCTAATGAATCGGTCATGAGCAGCTATTTAGAGTTGCAAAATAATATTTTGGAATATATTCCTGATTTTTAACTTTTGCTGTCTAATCTACGTTCACTGAGAGACAGCAGTCAGTCAGCTATGTAATATGAAACATAATTTACCACAGCTTTACACATATGCACTCCTCCTCCTACAGTCTAAGAACATTGATGAAAATTATCCGCAGGACATGTTTTCTACAGACACTACACAAACTTTTGTACAGGCAGTGTTTGGCTATTCCTTGTGATCCTGGCTAGGATCCGTTCCTAAATGTGTGGCTCATCCAATCAAAAATAGAACCCAAAAGAATTCACATAGAAGGATTATGGTTTTGGCAATCTAGATCTGGATTAGGAAGCTTTTTCCCACAAAGATGACAGACTTACTCCTTTAGAAATAAGGCAATCTGGCCAATGGATCTTTTTAAAACCTTCTCATGTATGTTGTCTTAAAAGGATCTTAGATGATTTCAAAGTAGATACACTGCTTTCAGTCAAGAGAATGTACACCTTTTGATCCCCTCAAAAATTAACTTTTAGAATAATTTTACCTATTCAAATAGTCACCACAAATAACACTATAAATAAAATCACAATTCTATTGCTAATCCTATTTTTAGATCTCATCCCTTGGGATGCCCAAAGCATATTACCCTGATTCATTAGTTATATTAATGACATATTCCGTATTCAAATTGGTGAATGTTGACCCACTGGTTTGATTCCAAGAACTTCAGCAGGACTAGTTGCTTGTTATGAAATAAGACTTACAATGTTCCAATATCAAACAAAGCTAAATAAATTTACCTTCTTCCTCCTGCCTTATTTTTTCTGCACATTTTTCACTAACCAGCAGGGCTGTTCAAGGCTGGTCAGAACAGAAGTACTTGGATTTCATAATATGACAAAAAACTTTGATTGTATTTGGATTTCAGAATATGATAACAACTTTGATAATCACCCCCCCACACACACCCCCTTCATTTGGCTTTCCCATGATTAATTTGTTATTATGAATATTGAGGTTACATCTGGATATGAAGATCAGAGTGACACCAGCCTCTGAATCATTTTACCCTGGGGTAGTGCTATGGTCTCTTCCACTGTGATGCACATTGTCTAAATTGCTTGAACATGTTTATGCACAACTAATGCATTGTGTTGTAAGGAATAATGTTTTGACTACACATAAATCTGCCTTTATACCTCATTCCATGACAAATATGTTAGTGGCTTTTGCACATGATTTGTTTGTACCTCAACACTGCACAATTGGCAGGCAGCATTGCGGGTGACTGATAGCATCCTTAAAGCATTAGGTTTGGAAGATTGTGGCCTTTGATTAAAACACATTCAATTTTCTGTGTGTGCTATTCCGTGTTTTGGGATTGATTAAAGAAATTTTCGTGTGCTTTCTTAGATATGGATATAAGACTAATTACTGGTGGTTATCTTTGGAACAACCATACTCATGAAACTGTTTGACCACAATTTACAAACTTCAGTTCTGTGCCTTTTACTCAATAAAACAGAACTTAGTCTTGCAAAGCCAACAGGACTGCTTCCATGAGCAGCCTCAGACAGGCTAGCAACTGAGTTTACTCTCTCCAGAACAAAAATTGATGGAGATTTGTGTGAGGGTAACATATACATTTGATGGTAGCTCTAAAAGTAACGTGCATGACTGAACCACAGCAATTTTCCTTGGAGCCAGTGAGCAGACCAGGGGGCCTTTTCTTTCCTGACCTAGCTGCATTCTTCATCCCTCATGGTGAAAGTCCATGCTTCCAGCACTGAAGTGCTCTGCTCTTTCCACAGCATTATGTTACAGCATGGTCTCAACTGTATCTATTAACTAAAATTAAATTTTATATATCTGCATATGCGTGTATGTCTCTCTAGATATAGCACACGTGTGTGTGTGTGTGTGTGTGTATTTTATGTTTCAGTAGCAGCTTGCAGATCATCAGACAAGGAGGTTTTTCATACTTTTAGTGTAAACCTGCAAAGCCAGGTAAAGATGATTTTACCATCCTCCAAGCACTAGCAGACTCCTCACCAATAACAAAATTCCAAACATGGGTTTACTGAAGAGCCAGGGCTGTGATCTCCTCTCTTGGCACTGACTGGTGTAGTGTGCTTCCATTATTCTTCTGTGACTCTGCAATTTCATAGTGTCTTTGTTTCTACTGGGACAACATTCCTCCCTTCTGTCCACTAACTTAGTTATTAACAACACATAGAGGATATTTATAACTTGGATTAAATTGGGATCTTTAATGTAAAGGTCATTAAGATCAAATGTGACAGTATTATGAGAAGGCATTATCTGATAATGTCTGTAATGTGTGACATAAGGAAACCTGTGTTCCTTGAGCATTTATGAAGTAAAATCAACTCTCCCTTCCTCACTTTTCATGGATCAAATATATGTGCCTAGTTGCAGATGAGTGATAGGGGAAAGCTAAACTATACAGACTATTAAAATGTTCTAGCTCCTTTCTTCTGTCGCTCTTCCTAATTACTGTAATTGGATAATGTTCAGGGAAGTATCCTGGTAAGAGAAGAAAAGAGGAAAGTGATAGCCCTCACGACATATGGCATTATCTGAAAACTCAAATGACAATGTTTCTCTCAAGGAATAATACTCCTTTTATTTGTTAACCTTTCCAACGCAAGGACATTTCAATGCAAATGTTTTGTAGAGAAAAATCACCCTGGAGGTCAGAACTCAGGCAAAGTAAAAGAAAACACTTTTACAGGCTAAATGTTTCAACTGTGCTAAACACTTCTGTAATTATGACTTGAGTCATTAGGTTTTTCTTTAATTTTTCAAGATTACTGCTCAGGGGTAGCATTGTCTGATCACAACGTGCACTTAAACATGATCTAACTTTGTTCTTTGCTTCATTGAGGAGAGTCATCTTTGATTTTGTGTGCAAGGATACAATACCCTGAATTCCTGTGTACCCCCTTGCATCCCAGGAACAGTCAAACAAGTCACACACTATTGAAAGAGGTTAAATGTCCTCTGCACAGTCATAATTCACCAACCATATCAGGCAATAAAATCCTGTGATAACTCACTTTTCATGACAAACCCTGTAATGAGAAGTGAAAATGGGAAAAATTCATCTATTCACTTGACATAGATTGTAACTAGAAAGAGGAAACGTAGACCAGGATTAACCCATGCTTGCAACAACTACACAGCTGCAAACAGATTTTTCTCCATGGTTGCCTTCTTGGCTTTTTGATTAATTTAACTTTTTTTCTTTACTATTCTTGAATAGTTCTCTAGCAGCATTACTGGAGAACAGTAACTAAAAATGAATAAAAATAAATATTTGAAAGTGTCTACCCAGCTAATATCTATTTCCATAGTGAAGAAGAGCAATCCAGAATTCCATTGAATTTAAATGAATAATTAAACCACTGCTAAACAGTTATTTCCCCTTTAAAGAAACCTGACTTATTTTAGAGTTATATCTCACTAAATCCACATATGCTCAGCTGTCACAAACAGATAATTTCTCCCCATTTTATGTAGATACTGTAGGTACAGAGCACATGATTCATTGGATAATGGACTGCAAGGTAATAAGAAAATGAGGGAATTAGTCACATTCATCTTTAAAAAGTATTATGCCATGATCCAAATGCCTATAGCGAGATCCTAGGATTGGGTAGATGATGGAAAAAAATATGCTGGAAATCAACAGATATGAATAATGCAAATTCTTCATATATTTGCAAGAACCCATACAAAATGCTGTTGAAATAAAACTGTTTCTGACACCTTTGCTGTAGACAGCATTAAAAGACTCTCATGGAGTCTCTGAAATTACCAGAGGGGCTTTTACACCTTTTTCTCTGTAAACAAGAAGGTCTAAAATGCCTGAGACACCTCAGGAGAACAGAGCATATGACAAAGATGTAGAGATGAAGAGGTGGCTCAGTTACATAAAATTATATGACAGCAGAAAGCTTAAAAATTATTAAGACTGTGGCGTTTCTGGCACATTTTGAGAAAACTACAGCATGTAGTATCAAAGTGACTTCTGCCTGTCCTGTCACACCACATCAGCTTGTCTTTTGTTGCTATGCCTGTTGACAGCACGTTCTGTGATGAAGCATGACATAGTATGGAGGACAATAAGAAATGAAAAGCTAACCTGTTGTGGCACATATTGCATTAAAACACCAATAATACATTTCGATCTCCTTGGAGGATCAGAATGGATGCCTCCCATTGTGGCACAGGAACGCAGGTTTACCGATTTGAGTTAAAATGGGTTTTCAAGGAAACAGCCCAGTATCCTGTTATTTTGAATGAAAGTGAGATCCTCTTACACTGAGGATTATTTTCTCTCACAATATATGTCATTCTGTTCCCTTGTATGGTGTCAGTAGTGAGATCTGTTCCCTGGCTTGTCCCTTATCAGGAGAGAATGGAAGTGATTTTGTATCTACTTTGTGCTATGTACAGGAAACTTCTGAATGGAAACCACAGGAAAAGGTTTCCCACTCTCTGCAGAGTTGGAGTGCTCAGAGGAGCTGAGCAATCCTCCCTCTGCCTTTCACATCCACTTAAACAGGTGTCTTTATCTGAGAAGTTTTATAGACACAAGTAAAAAAAGCACAAACAAAGGTAGAGGAAGCAATACAAAAGAAATGGCAGGAGAAGACTGGTGGCAAAGCAGCAATAAGAAGAAAGAAAAAATTCTCCTTCTTGGACAAAGAATAACAAAGAAGCATGTCATGGAAGTTGGAAACCAGGGGAAAATGTACTTGGAAGCAGGCAGTACAAATAAAAATGCTGATGTGAAAATAAAGCTGGGAAACCAAGAGGAGTCAGAAAGACTGAAATATGCAGAAGAGAAAGAAAGACTCTGACAGCCTGAAGCCCGGAGGTTCATATTTCAACCGCTACTTACACTTCCTCACGTGTCTGTAGCAGCAAGTAATACACTGTAATACATTCATTTAAATTTCTCTATTTCTCAACTATGAAACGGAACACTGGGACAAAGTATTCTATCATTAAATACTTCATTTATTACTAGGTGATTTTTTTTCTAGATTTTCCTGACACAGTCTACAAGAAACTGGTTGTGTTTTCTTCCTTTCTTTTCTCGTGCATGGCTAAACTTTGTGCTATCCTTGCGCTGCATACCTTATTATTTAGTATACCACCACCATTATATATTTTTGTTTGTTTCCGAAAAACATGGAGCCTACAATTTTTTCATAAATCTTAAGTTTCCCTGAAGAAGACGTTTCTGAAAATCCTGATCATTTGCAAAGGCGATGATACAGCTTCTATTTTCTGATCTTCCTTTACATTTGTTATTTGAACAATTAAGTTTAGTTAATGTTACCACAGACAGAAATTTATACATATATGAGTGGTAGGAAGAACAAGATGAAAGGTGAACAACTTCTCACTTTCAAAAGGCAAACAGCAAACAACAAATTAAACCTGGATAATGATTATGTAAAAACACCACTTTAACCTAAAAAAAGTTTGAACAGACTCCTATGAGAAAAATTCACCAAGGACTGGTACATGCAGAAAAAATTCACTTCTGACCAGAAGCTGTTTGAGGATTAGATTTGTCCCGAAAGCAAGGTCATTATCTGTCTTGCTGATGCCCCTGGGCTGTGCTGGTGGGCACTGTTGGGAGCATGGTCTGTCCTGCAAGGTCACAGCATCCGAGCTGTGCCACAAGAAGTGTCTGACAATGCCTGATGTGAAGACTCGTGTCTTGCAGTGCAGAAACAACCACCCTAAATCCTTAGTTACCTCCAGAGCTGGAAAGAATATGGCTCTATCTGGTTCTGAGCACAGTGTAGTTAGGCAAGGCTAATTAGTGCTTTGAGCAGTGTCTTACAGAAGAGGCTAAACTCTTTCTGGATTACAAATTATCCCTGTACTTCTCATCTGTACAATTTCTGTTACTTTATGTGAGGTCTGGGACCTCTATAGTATACCATGGGGAGATGGATAGAGTATCCTTGCCATGACATTTTTCTTCTTTATTTTTTCTACCAGTACTTAAAATAAATGAAGAAGGAATTAATTTAAAATTGTGTATCTATATATTTTACAATTTATGTACACTTAGCATTATCTTGTGTATATTCTTCTTCAGGCAAGTTTCCAAGCCGCATTAACTAGAACTGTCATCTTATATATAAAACATTTTTCAGATGTTCTTTCATATTTGCAGCGTGAGTCAAACTATTCATCAAACCAAAAATGGATCCCTTTCATTTCAACAGAATTGGCATTCATCTCTTTTTAATGGACTGGCTGAATAACCCATATAATCGTTTGTAGGAAATGGATTTTTCGTAAATTGTTTTCCACTAAGGTTTGGGTTCTGGTGATAGATTTATTCATTTTATATTTTTTCTTTGTTGATTTTTTTCATTAATTAGTATTTAATAATTCATTAATATGACCAAGGCAGATATGAGATAAAAATCTTTGCTTCTCCAATTATGGAATTAGTTATAATTCAGAATTATATTCACTTTTACTTTCTGGACTCTAATTCTTCATAAAGGAAACAAAGGCATGTTGTTAAATTGCAATAAATTTGGTCATGTATTTTGCCAAGGTGTACGTCAAGTTCCATAATTTTATTTTTTGTTTTGCGAATCAGTCTTCTCTATATGAACAACTGATGGTGGCAAAAAAATAAATATCAGTCACTGAAAAAAAAAAATTACTACTGAGTAAGAGAGCATATTTTTGTTGTCACTTTCCCTTTAAAGCAAGGCTACTTTGCATTTCAAAGCAGGATGATGTGGACTATTACAATTGCTCACTTTGAAGACAAAAGAAATAGTTCTGGACAGGAGAAGAAGAGAAAAGAACACATTTCTTCTGTATGACTTCAAGTCCCCTTATCCCTATCATTCCTTAAAGGTATCCTGAGTTCTGAGCTAGATCACCACCTCATTTTTCCCAAAATGTTCAGACCTTTTTACAGCTTTGCTTTTCAAATTGAAGAATCGTGGTTTTATTAACACTGTCTTCAATGGCTTTAATGTAAAGGCTGCAAACTAACAAGGGGCAGGGTTAGATGGGAAGAAATCCTTTGCTGTGAGGGTGGTGAGGCCCTGGCACAGGGTGCCCAGAACAGCTGTGGCTGCCCCTGGATCCCTGTAAGTGCCAAAGGCCAGACTGGCTGGGGCTTGGAATGACCTGGGATGGAGGAAGGTGTCCTTGCCTATGGCAGGGTGCTGGCACGAGATGATCTTTAAGGTCCTTTCCAACCCAAACCATTATAGGTTTCTGTGTGGATTGGTAGCTCCTTAGCCTGAACAAAGCCACCCCGACGACTATTATGTTTTCACAAAATACACTGAGTTGAAAACATCCAGAAGGAAATAGACCCACGCTGAATGAAAGAACTGGAGAACAGCCAATATCTCAAATTTTTAATAATTAAACCTAGCTGCAAGTGCTTTTTCTGGCCCTAGCCCAAGCCCAGCCTTTTTATTACCTTAGGCCTTCTAAGCACATGCAATTTGCTCTGCATGTTATTTCAATCCTCATTAAGTTGTTTAATGTGTGGTGAAAAAAAGTTATTATAAATTTGAAGTTGTGAGAGAGGGATGGGGAAAAAAAATTTCTAGGTCTGCTGAGCAGGTGAGAAAGTAGAAATGAGACTATAACAACCCTAAATAGTTTACCAAAATATCACAGTTTCTCTAAACAGTTGTTTTGGGTTTTTTTTGTTATTACTTACCTCTACTTCTTTTCTCCAAAATCTTTTTACAATCTTTTCCTGTAAATACAGTGGGAAAGTTCCCTTTGTTGTTCCATTTCTTATTTCCTCCATATTAGGATAACAAAGCAACACTTTGGCTTGCCTCAAGCTGCAAAAGCTGGGACTGACAGGGTGTAGAGGCCCTGTGGGCAGAGTGATTTTTGAAGACACAATTTAGTTCTGAGGCTCACGTTTTGCATCATTAAGAACTGCTGCTTGGGTGGCATTATCTAATCAATGTCCCTGTCTAAAATGTAATTAGTCTTAGGGCAGAAAGAAGCAAACTCAAGCCATCATAAAAGTCAATCAGCCAAGATATAATTTCTGTAAAACTACTAAATAGATGATTGTTTTTATTCTATATGAAGGTTTTAGAGAAACCTAGATAATAGACATTAGGTGTTTCAGGAGCACATTTTACTCTTTTAAAAGAGCCGTTTCTCCTTTGTATATTTTAACAATTAAGTCGTGATGAAAGCTGTCAGGTTGACAAGTCTGGAATCTGATTTTCGTCTTTCCTATAATAAACTCTCATTAGCTTTTGTTCCACCAAACTCAGTGGATGTGTTCCCAAGAATTCCTAAAAGAAGTATCAGGCCCTTCAATTTTTGTGCCAGTATATCATATCCAGTGGAATTTTTCCCCTCTCCTAAGGTCTTTCAGTGCTGCAAGTTAGTGAATATTTGCTGAATAACTTTGCTGTTTATCCCATTCTTTGTTCACAAGTCTTTAGTCTCTTAGACTCTCAGGGGACAAATGAACTTGAAAAAGGGACTTTGCAGCAAAGTGCCGTCTCTCAAAAAATGTATGCCTTATTATAAAATAAAATATATAGTAAACTATTAAAATATATTACTAAATATTTTACTTGAAATATGTTACAGAATATATAGCTTTGGTTTCCAAATAAGTTCCCAAAACAATATTTCCTTCTGGTAAAATCTGTTCATGGAAAATCCAGTTCCTCAAAAAATTATGAATAGAATTATTTTCACTTCTATGGCAGTAACATCCTGTTTCGTGTTGGTTAATGAAGCAGTGTTAGATACTTTCCTGTGGTATTACAGATTCCCATGATCTCAAAGTGCCCTTTGAAAGGGCATAGTTTTCAGTCCAAATCCGAGATGGTGGAAAAAGCAATCACAATAGGCTCCATAATCATGGCATAATTAACCAATTGCTATAACATACTTGGGCTTGACTCTGAAGCTTTTTACTGCCAGACACAGAGCGTGATCAAAGTCAGTGGAAATCCTTTCATTTACTTCTATGAGCTTTCTGTCAAGTTCATAATATTTACAATGTTTGAAATTGCATGATTTTGTCATAAGTATAGCTGGGCAGAATACATTACTTTCATTTCCAGATAACTTTCCAAAGCAATGTTTTTTGGTAAATGCTGTTAATTGGAAATCCAGTTGCTTCAAGTACTATAAATAGAATTATTTTCATTTTCTGATGGAAAATTTTGTGTTAATATTGTGAAAAGAAGTGAAAAGTCTTTAAAAAAAGTAATGCAAATCTCAGTGGACCTAAAAAAAAATCCAGCTTAAATAGAACTATTCCAGCCATACCTACCCATTCTGATGGGAAGCAAACTATCAAATAAGCATATCAGCAGGATGCAGTCCCAAGTGAACTGTTAATAGCCAAGGGGACATTAGTTGTAGGGTTAGATAGCTTTTACAGTGATCCCTGAGCTTTTTACTAATTGCCTGGCCTATTTCACAAGAACAGACAACAGTGTATTTCTGGCAGTCACTCTCTCCAGATGTCCTTTTGTCTCAAAACATGTGCAGTTGCAAAGGAATCCAATCATGTGCCTGTGTAGGTACAAAGATAGCAGGAGAGGTTAATGGGATTTTCAACGTGCTTTTCAATTTTTGCCTTTTTCACCTTAAGAATTTGAATAATTGAAAAAAGTTTTGTGAATTACAAGTCCCATTGAAGCCCCTGTATACGATAATCATTTAATTATTTGAGTCTTTCTACTGTTATCATGGATTCAGTAATTGGAATTTCTTTTGCACCCTGTATGCTGATTACATTTTTAAGAGAAGGAAAACCTCTTTATTTCCTATTTCTTTTCTGTTCTTCTCCATTATTCTTTTTTTTTTTTTCAAAAGGAAGAATAGTTGGAATCTGCCTGAACATTTCAGAACAGCTAACCCATATCATTACCCATAGGGCAAAATGTCCAGGCTATTCATCCAAACAGCAGCTATTCACAAATGTGGGGGGAGAAATGCTGCTATCGCCTGATTTCTGAGGATCAGGGAATTCAATGTCACAGAGTGGGTTGGGTGGTGGTTTTGTTGGTGTTGCATTGTTATGTTCTCCAGTTGCCAAAAGTTGTACATATATGGTAAGGAGTGAGAATAAGTGAGATAATATCCTTTGGGCTAAAGGACAGGGGCTGACAGTAAATGTTGGTACTTCTCATATGAGTATGCTTTCACATCTTTGCAAAAATGCACTGCATATTACACTTCACTCCGTGGCAGGTCTGGAGCAAACACACAACTGCAGGTGGAAAAGGTACTCAATCACCTTTACCATGAGTTATTCTGTAAAACACTGGATGCATACCACCCTACTGAATTGGCATCCCTCGTCATGCATGGCCATCTTCCATTAATTTTAGAGTCCCAGCTTGAGCTAAGAAGGAAAAGTTGGTTTTAAAATGAGACAGAAAAGAGAAAGGAAAGACAGACAGACAGACAGACAGATGGATAGATAGACAGATAGATAGACAGATAGATAGACAGATAGATAGACAGATAGACAGATAGACAGATAGACAGATAGATAGATAGATAGATAGATAGATAGATAGATAGATAGATAGATAGATAGATGGGGAGGGATTTTGTACATGGACCTGGACTGACAGAATAAGAGGGAAAAGCTTCACACAGAAAAAGCACAGGTTTGGATAAGATATTAGGAAAAAAATCTTGGCTGTGAGGGTGGTAAGGCATGGTATATGTTGTCCAAAGGGTCTGTGGCTGCCCCATCCCTGGAAGTGCTCAAAGCCATGGATGGGGGTTGGAGAAACCTGGTCTAGAGGGAGGTGTCTCTGTCTATGGCCAGAGGGTGGGATAGATCAACAAACATTCCCACTCCAACCAACATTATACGATAAGAGAGAGTTGAAAAGGTGCTATTTTCATTGCTGTTGCACAGTAATATTAGCAGCACTGTTCATTGAATAGCATGGAAACCTGTGCCACGTGTAATGAACCCCTGAATGTCACTACCATCACAAAAATCAAGAAAGAGTGGAGTTTTGTCCCCATTTTTCTACCTGATTTGCAGTTGTCTCACTCTTTGCTACCCAAGAAACCTGTCTAGAAAAGCCCAGGTGTCTATGGGCCCAGTGTTGGACCAAATCCCTGGATGTCCCACCTGGAATTCCTGCACCCAGAGGCTGTTGCCTGGTGTCTCAGCACACAGAGAGCAGAACCAGTGTGTTCAGGAAAAGTTGTTCTGTGTTTAGAAAAATAATATTCAGAGTGGCCACATAAAGCAGATAGTCTTGTTAAGACTAACGAAGTGAACAAGAATGGGTTTTTTTGAAAACTGTTATTTTGCAAGAAATGTTATTTTGCAAGAAATGTTACCTTTACCAGCTGATTGAGGGAGCGAAAAAGCTGTAAAATGAAACCACATCTACAGGGCTGACCAATAAAAAGATGAAACTATACTTGACATTCAAAAACCATGAGTACCCAGATGAAGGTTGAATATATTAGCTTAAAATATCATGAGATGCTATTAATTTGTGAAAATTAAAAGCCTAATTTAAAAAAAAAAAGGAAATCACTTTGCCAAAATTGTAAGGTACGGCCTTGGTCTCCCATTGGCTCTCCCTGGAGGAAAACTCCCTTTTGTGGAAATTATGGATACAAAGCCAAAATCCGCCTAGAGGTTTATATCATTAATTTTGATATGAGAGAAATAAGAATGGTGAGTTAACATCTCCCAGACACCAGCATAGAAATTTATCCAAGTAGTAGTACTAGTAGCAGTAGTAGTAGTA
>WAAE01025726.1:0-30365 GCA_013400495.1 Nicator chloris
AAAAAAAAATTAAATCTGTGTGGCTTTTTTTAAACAAATCATCCTTGGTTTAATGAGAAAGCTTTTAATACACCATTCAAACACAGATAAAATCTGAAGGACACTTGCTGTAAGAGCCTAGACACTTATCACTGTGCAGTGCTGCAGTTTCTAAACCTTCAGAAATACATGCTCTGCACTACAGTTCTTTCTCCTTCCCTCCCCTGCATCCTCAAACAAGCTTTTCTGACTATTTTGGACAGAATAATGTTTGTGCAAGGTAATGGAACAACCAAATGAATGCTAAATTTCAGTTGTACTTCAAGGTAAAAATTAATAGCTTTGCCAGAACAACAAAATGCATTCTAGAGGTTTTCGGCTATCAGTTAAATGAAACAAAAAGCCTCAAATTCAGCTCCTAGATTGTTACTAATTTCTTTCCAAAACCCTGCTGAAGCAAGCACTCCACATAACAGTCAGTTCTGGAGTATGGAACTGGAGATCTTAAGGCTCTATTCTGGTAGTTAACATGCAGTAAAGCATCAAGACAAGAAAGACAACAGAATGGAGAGCATATTCCAAAGACACGGGCAGTGGGAAGTTAAATGAGAGAAAATATAATTCTCTGGAAACTCCTACCTTAACACAGTAATTCATGAAGAATCAGCACAACAAAGCCCCAGAAGAAGAAAACATAAGCTATGAGCCTTGTCTTCAAAATATTTGTGATGCTCTTACACTGAGCACACAGTGATGCTTAAAACTATGGTTTTTGCAACGACAATTCTTAAAAAAAAATCAGCTCAATAAAACATAAGACAAATAAAGTGAACAACTTAAACGTCGTATCGTAAAAAATATTCTGATACCAACTGGAAAGGGTTTCCTCTAGGAATAATTTTCTTTGTAAAGAGTTTTATTTCTAGTATCAGCTTCCTATTCAAAAAAATTTTACATTAAAAAGCACCATGAAAAACAAACTGTTTGAAATATCTTCAATTTATAATCCTTGCTTAGCATCACAAACACCTCTTACATCTGTGCCAAGCACAGGACCAAGCAGCTCATATTTCTTTGAAAGTGTTCCCTCTTCATGACTGAAAGTAAAGCTATCAGTGACAAATTTATGCAGTGTTGTCTGTAAAGTTATCTGGTTTATAACACCATGTTTGTCAATGTGAGCTGCTCTGACAGGTTTATCAGGAGCTTTTAATTCATCTGTGTGATTTTAAATTTAATAAAATCCAGTCTTTCAGTTGTCTGAAAAGCAGCTTCTATTTCAGTATGACGAACAATATACAACCGTGGCAAAACATGAGCACACAGCTACGGCACAGCAACACAGGCAGAACAAATAGCAGACTCCTACCCAAGGCTTATCCTGTCATCAGAAAATAATCTCTAACAGTAATGTCACAGGACACCTGCAGATCAGCCACATGAATATTTGTTCCAGTGACATAAGGGAAGCAGCTGCAAGATAAAGAGTTCTGGCACTAAGATATGCTCAGTTTAGAAAGGGTCTCAGGGAAAAGAACATCTTCCAAGTGGCAGGAGCAATATAAAGTTAAGAAGATTGAACTAATTCATGCCTGCTAGTTAGATTCCAGCGGTCAATTATAACATTATCATTAGCCATACACAGCTTCACAGACTTCCTAACAACAGAACTATACATAACTTGAAGGTCTTCCTCCTTCAAAATATGCAGAATACTGTGAGAAAGGTAAAGCAAATGATAGAAGCAAAGAGAAACTTGCAGCTATGCAATCAAATCTCTGTATAAAAGCAAACTTCTGTTGAAACAGAACAGTGCATTGACTGTAAGGTGGCACAAAGCGCTCAGGTTCCAGTTCCATCAATACAAAATACTCAGAAGAGATTTAAGAGTAATTGTCCAAATTGTAGCAAGTAAAAGAAATCAATAAAACAAGCTATTCTTTATGAAAAGTTTCTGCTATCACCACTCAAATAATGCTGTCTTACAAGCAATTTAACAGCTGGTAATTGACTTTTGCATGTACAAAATCAAATTGAAATCTTGAAGAAAATCCAAACCACAGAATGAATTGTCTGGTATTAACTCCCAGTTTGGCTCTTGCTGTCTTTTCATTTTAGCTCAGAAACAGGTAGGTCTTCATGCAACATACCAACCACACAACCAGGCAAAAGTATCATCACTCAGGGGATAAGGGGTGGGGTGGCCACCAGGACCAGGTTATTCCTCTTACTTTTTCCCATACCATATTCTATTAGAAAGAAAAATAAAGGATGGAATTAGGGCCACACTGTCTCAGCTTTGAGAAACCAAGTGTATGTGAAAAGGCACTCCAATATCCCATGACTCCTAGGATCGATCACCTCGTATTCTCAAGCATTCCTCAGTAGGAGACAAACCCATAGAGTCCTTGCAGCTTCTTTCTCTTCCAGTACCTATTATGGATGCAGTACCATGCAGCACAGCTCCTACACTGGTGCTTGTTTTGAAAGTTTCAAGGAGTATTTTTAAACATGAAATCAATGGTTCATTTGCAAACACCTACAGGTTACATACCCAATGCACCAGACTCTGCCTGTAGCAAGTAGTTTTCTTCAAAAACAGGCCTATTTTGAGTTTGTGGGTTTGGCTGGAATTTTTTTGTTTTGTTTTGTTGTTTGTTGTTTTGTTTTTGTTTCATTTTTGTTTTTGTTGAAGTGTTTTGGACTTACATGTGAATCAGCAGATCCAGTGGTATGTACTGCATCTGGCCCTCTGACCTGAGGAGAGAATGAGGAAGAGCTGAGGTACATAACAAGGAACAAACAACCTCTGAGGTGGTTTTCCCAGTTCTTGGAATGCGATTTTTATTTCAACATCCAAAGACACAAGAACTAAGATACATATAATGTATTTTAATGATATATCTGACCTAAGTCACCTCAGGAACAATATCAATATAAGGCAAATAAGGGACAGACCTAAAGATAGACCACTAAAAAAATCTGAATTTCCACAGCTGGATTTTATAAATACGTCACTAATGGCACCACTGGGAAAAAAAAGTAAGTTAGTTACATTGCATCTTCAAGAGTTGTCATTAAAGGCTGTTAAAGATTACAGAAAATGCTTGATTACATTTGGCTTCCTATAAAATAATTTCCAAAACTGCTTTTACTATACTGTGCATAGATGGAACCTGGCCACCTTAAAAACCTCAATTTGTGACTAGGTACTAATTGACATTATTACTTTAAACCCTAACTGAACTCTAACATATCAACCAGTATATATACAAAATCAGGCTTTAAATAAGCTTAAGTGATGGAGAACATGCTTTTAAATTACGCAATACCCGAATTCCAGAAAACCTGACATAACATCTGCTAATAAGATATTATTGCCTGATGCACAATTCATACCTTAATTGAAATTTAAGTCAAAATAACACATTCCCATTAGCTGAAATCTGTTCATTAGCTACAGATCATTAGCATTTCTCAATATTACCAGGAGTTTATCATTTATACCAGAAATAGTAATATATGATGCTCATTTCCAGTCTTTCAAAACCAACAAGCATCAAATGCTACTCTAGAAGGTAATTTACTAGGCCTTGTTTTTATTGTGCATCCTGCTTTTTCATCAGCTAAGGCAGAGACATTTCTCCTTCAACAAGTATATCCCTATGCTATACAGTAAAATCAATTTAGAAAAAAATGGTCTTCAACAGAAAGCACTTCAGCAACCAGAATTAAGTGCACAAACGTAAGGAGCAACACAAAGATACAGCTGTCCCAAGGCAGAAGTAAAAGGCCTCTGGGAATATGTTTGGAGGTTTTCTTAAGAAAGAGAAATGGGGCAGGGAAAAAAATGGGAAAAAAATCATGTCTTACTCTCAAAGACGTCCCAAATCCACTTCCTTGCAGCACTGTACATGAGTCACAAGCACATCTTTGCACAGAACCTAAAAACAAGTTGACTTCACACGCAGCAGTAGCAGTTCATTAGAATGCACATGGAAGCAATATCCCAAGCATCTTTTACTAATGCCACTTCCTGCAAACTTCTCCTCCTGTGTACTTGGTGCTGGATTTTTTTGTGATCCACAACTGCCTGTGGCACTCAGATCAGTAATCTGTTATGCACAGGTCTACATACTGCACAAACGTAGCCTAAGGAAAGCTGTCCTCCTTTCAAGAGTTTATGGATGTGTAGCCCAACATCACGCAGATAAAAGACGTACACTGTGCCAAAGAATTCCAGAGCATGGAAACAGCGTTCTTCCTGCTGCCAGCTGCCACCCTGCAGCAACCAACACAGCAGCTACAATTCCAGCCTTCCAAAAAACAACTTGAGACCTGCAGTTAAAACAATCACTCTCAAAGGTGGAGTGATACAGAGCTGTCTGCCTCAGTGTACTGACACAGATCGAGTACTGCTCCAGGAAAGGAGCTTGTCTGGCAACAGCAGAAGTGAATGGCCACTTCCTGATTCTCCACATCTGTTTCATTTATAGAAGTTTTAGATAGTGACACCTCCCAACAGGGGTGGTGCTGAAGCTGCTTACAGGGAGGACAGAAACAAGGCATTACACCGAGTAACAAACTGTGGGAATGCTCAGTACAATGACAGATTATCCTGAGGAAGAACATAAAAAAAGCAAGGCAGCAAGCAAGCAGATGATTGTGCTCAGAAAAGCTACAGTGTGTGGTAGCACACAGCGATTCTGTGGGAGTACAGTGGCACTCCCCAGCCCACCAACAGGGACCATGGCACTTTGGAGCCACTCTGAACATTAGCTGAGCAGCAGAATTTCTATTAAGGTGCACTCAGAAAACTTCTAAACGCAGTTTTAGTTTTCAGACCAACTGTACCCCACAATAACTAGCAGCTTTGGACAGCCACATTATCTTCCTCCTCTAACAATGCTTGCTTTTAGGGTCTTCTCTTTCCTATGTATAAATTTAGTTCTACCTTTGATATTGTTCCTCACCAACCAAGCAACTGTTCTGACAAAGCACAAGATGAAAAGGTTCTTGACAAAATTACACAGTGCTATCTGTCAGTTTCTGAATAGCAGTTATTTTAAAAAATCACAAATTCTCACAACACTGCACTTTACATCCATCTGCACTGGCTTGACAAAAGGGGCCATTTTGTTTCCTGAAGAGTCAGACCAGCTGCACTGACTCAGCGGAATTGGTGTCTTTCTAACAGAGGGAAACATTCTAGAAGATGTTGCCCACCTGGGTTGAAATCTGGAGCAGGGTTATTTTTTCTGTTATCATCAAGTCAAGTAGCTCAACTGAACTTAACTGCTGAAAGAAAGACACACAAAGCTCTGCCCTACACGTGATGAGATGCAAGGACAGCTCCCTCATGTTCAAAATGCTGACAGAAAAATGCAGTGAATCCAACTTTCAGTCACTGCCAGCATAGACAACTGACAAATGCCTTCTTACCCCCAATTCACGCATCTCTGCATGAAAACTATCTTCATTTCTTTTTTTCCACAACCAGACTATTTTACAGCTGGATCACTTTTTCCATCACTTTCACGCTGCACATTTCTCAAAGCATGTGCCAGCACAGCTGAAGTGCCATTTCAGCAGCCTGCATTGCTCCTGCAGTAAAACACAGCCCTGTCAAACCCCAGTCCTGGAGGTCAGGTCACCCCAAGCTTCACTACTGACCCCAGCCAACTTCACTCAACCTCCAAGAGAAAAACCAAAAACTTCAAAGGACCATGCAAATGAGAATTATGACAAACATCCATGAAAATGCCAAAGCAGAGTCATCTCTGAGATTCTGATCTTTATATTTTCTTCCAGCTTCACGGAAGCTTCCAAGGAAAACAGAGAAGAGAACAGCTCTTTAAAATCTTCCTTCCTGCCCACAGTTCACATGGCCACAAATCCAGCTCTTCACGGTTTTGCCAGACATGAAAATCTCTTGGTAAAACTGGCGTGATTGTGTTATTTCACAAGTATTTAAAATATGCTGTATAAAAAAAGTATTTTTTTAATTAATACTGATGTCGTTTAGTGAAACAACAAAGAGCAACAAAAGCACAAAAGCTGCCAGTAGAACACAGGAGACAATCTGTGGTCTTCTAAATGCTGAATGGTATTTTTACAACTGTAACAGCTACGACTTAAAACATAAATGAAAGCCCTGTCCTTGAAAGAAGCAATAGCTTCAGGGCGAAATGTTTAAAAGAAACTCTGATTTAAGCCACTCCTGCCCTGTTTCAAGACCTGCCATTGATCCTGCCCCCATACTGGTCACACTGAACTACAGCACTGGTCCTGGTCTAGCTGATCACCTATGAAAGAGAGAGAAGGGGAGTTTCAGCCAAACCATTTCCCAACTCAACCCGCTGCCCAAACCATGCCAAATCAACCAAAGAGGACAATGTTTGGGAGGGGAGAAGTAGGTAAGGCTGGGACTGGTTTGTGTCAGCACCGACAGCAAAGAAAAACAAATGGGAACACATCATAAATTAAGATGTCAAAATCCAGCAAACTGAGGTTTCCAGCTTGCCTTATCCTTTTTATTCTTCCTTTCTCTCTAGAAAGTAAGGGTTGAAAACATCCGCAAATTACGTTATGCCTAAAGTATTCAGTCTTTACAGTTGCTGGAATAACGCAGACTAGTATTAGTTCTTGAGTAGTCACAACTTGCAGACACCAAAGTCAATGGACGGTGGCTTTCTCTGGAAGTATTTGTACAGAAGGGCACTCTACTAAAACCTTAAACTCAGATAACAGGTACAGCTTTTGGAATGAAAAAGGGAAAAGTATAGCTTGGTCCAAGTGAAGTATTTCTTCTGCATATGGTACCCAATTTGAACAACAGTCTCTGTAAAAGCAGCGGCCATGCCAGGCAGTCACTATGCTCAGAGGATACAGTAACAAAATGGAAGAGTCACTGAGCAGATAAAATTTCATTACATGAAGATAGTAACTGAACATCTGTATCTGTCATTTCAGAATCATGTCCTACACCAATGTCCTGTGTAGTCTTTGGCAATTCCCACTTTCTCCTCTTTAATCATCCTTCTTTCCTACTTGTGTATCTTCAAATCTCAAGCATGAATCTTGCTATTCTAATCTCAAAGTGCCAAAGGAATAGTTAATGCTTTTGCAACACATTTCACATGGGAAACTCTCAAAGTTATTTAGCAGCTGCCAGTATCACACAAAGCAGCTGCCACCCCAGCAATGCAGGCACTGGGGGCTCCCTGAACCTGTACCACCTCCAGCAATGCTTTTCCAACAGTGAATCAAACAGATAATGTCTGGCTGAAAAAATGTGATTTTGCACTATAAATATATATATATACATAAAATCAAAGTAACTGGGTCAAATTCAGTACTTGGACTCTAAGACTGAAGAACGAACACTGACCATTCTGAAGGGGAGAAGTTATTTTATTTCAGGCACTGGGTCACTGTTCCTCACAGAGCACAAAAAATAAAAGGTCACTGTGTCTTCCCAGCAGGTATCTAGAAGCCAGCAAAGGCACACCTTGGAATTGCCATTGAAACATATCTATGGAGTCTGCAAGATATAAAAATATTTGTATTTGCAAAACAAATATAATTTGCAAATACAATGCACCAAAAGCCTACAACTTCAGCTTTAATTATGTAAGTAAATGAATCCTAAAATTATTAAAAATAATCAAAATTTAAGTCTGATAAATAATTACTTCAATAAATTGAGCAAAATGGTTATTTGCTCAATTGTTAAACCATAAGCATTTTCATATAGGCTCAACTGAAAATACACATTTTAATCCCTGTGTGAATAAACTGATTAAAACAAAAAGAATATTACTAATTTCAGTACCACTTCTTTGTGCAGACATCTGAAAAGTATCTCGATGTATAAACACATCAAAAGCATTGGTGGAATAATAAAACAAATGTACTGAAGGGACCACACACTGTTCAGCTCCCCAAGATTTACCAAGATTTACTTTTTGGGAAATAAATCCCAAGAGATAAAGAGATAAGCAAGTCTTCTTTTATTTCACTTTGCAACAGAAACATTCTCATGGATCCAACTATGTACTATGCCTATTTTCTTTGGCACATAAAATAATACCAACAAGAAGAAACAAGCAAGATCTAGAACGTAAAGCATAGGAAAAATACTAGTAGAACACAGCAGGGATGTCTGGAGGAATGGGAAACTGAGGGGTGAAGGGGAAGTACACAAAGGTGGCAAGGGAGGTACAGGACCTCCTCAGCAGGCCCTGACAGATGAACACGTCTGATCTTACAAGTCCTACTGACTTCCATGAGATGGAAGAGTTAACTGACTGAACATATCTCTGTAGAACTGACATCCAGGACAGAAAATAATTCCTATAAATTAATTATTACCGTATACTGAAAAAAGAGTATCACCAGTACAGAAATAGTACATGACAAAACAGAAATAGCTTATAATGTAACTGCAAAAAGAAAGGAATCACACCTGGGTTGGTTTTCTTTACCATGTTATCAACTGCATTAATCAATCATTAAGTATTCTATTTCTAATTATACTTGAAATCCCAAAATGTCCTACTCCCTGAAAGCTATTGCCCAAAAATTAAGACCTATTTTACTACTCAAGTTTTCTGTCCAGCTCTTATTTGCCATTCCAAGCCAAAAGCAAGATAAAAAATGTTTCTTGGCAATATTTGGAACAGATTGTAAAAGGGAAACAAAAAATAAAACTCTCCTACTCTAATAACAACTGAGTAAACATACAAAGACTTTAAGTAACTATATTTCATTACCAACTGCATTAATTACTACAGTTTCCTAGCAGCAAAATAAGGGGGAAAAAATTAAATAATCTTGGTTTTGCTTAATAAAAAGATGGGCAAAAATTATTCATTTATAGCACTGGAAATTCCTAAGCCATAACACAGCTTCCTCTTTGAATGATTTACACACTCACACACCAAAACCTGGAAAACTTATATAGTTCTGACCTAAAACCTGAAACGAAAGTGAATGAAAGGGAGTAATCCTCAAACCATCAGCCGCCGGTGCATCCCCCAAAATACCCTGCCCTCTACCCTCCCAGCAGGAGCTGCGAGCGCAGGCAGCTCTGGGCTGTGACCACCCGCTGGTTTCAGAGCACAGCTCTGGGCCAAGTTTTCCAAACTGCAGCAATACCTGTGCTCCCGGGCTGGAAATTCACCCAGCAGGAACTACAGGAAGTAGAGCGGGTGCAGTGAAAAGCGCGGGGAACGCCACGGCAATTCTACGAAACTCCTAATTTCATCGCATTTCAAAAGAACCCACTCCATCTCAATCCGTCGTCAATTCGTCACACTCGCGAGTTAGAAACTAGCCCTGCCGGGGCTTCAGCCCACAGGAGGAAGGGCAATGAAATGAAACCCGTCGGTGGGCACGGCTGGGGCTTGGGCATTACGGACCAGCCCGCATCCCAACCTGGGGACGCGCGGGCCGGCACAGCGCCTCCGCCGGGCCCCGCGTCTTTCTCCGCCGGGGCACGGGGACGCTACGGGGAGGAAGACGTGCCCGGAGCGGTGTCAGGGAGCAGGGCTGCCCCGCAAGAGGCCCGGGACCGCGAGCCCCCTTCCCGCCTCCCAGCCTGTCCCGGGGCCCGCGGTCACCCCGGCCTCAGAGCAGGAGCAGAGCAGGCCGCGCCGCCTGCGCCTCGCCGCCCTGCCGCTACTGAGCCCCGCCGCCGCGGCAGTGGGCCGCGGGCCGTGCTCCCCGAGAGCAACGGAGCGAGCCACGGGCCGCGCCTCCCGAGCCGAACGAAGCGGGCGCGGGCCGTGGCCCGGGGCGGAGCGGCCTCACCTTCCCGGCGGGTTTCTGCGAGCCGCCGGGCGCCTTGTCCGCCATCTTGCCTCTCCCTTCGCCCAGCCCTGGCGGCGGCCAAGCGAGCGCCGATCGCACAGAGCCCGCGAGCGGAGGGCGCCAAGCGGATAGCCGAGCCGCCGATGGCTCCCACCCCCGGCGCGGCAAGGCCGCACTATCCGCAGGCAGTGTTTGCCCTGCACATGTAACAGTGTGAAATGGAACGGATACCGTTTGGAACAACCTGAAACGGTATATCTCACTGCGAAAAGCCCTTGAATACTGAAAAGGCTAACGCAGCAAATCCTTCGTTAACTGGGTTTGATACCACACTACAATTGCAACTTTATTGAACTCTGTTTCACTGGGGATTATAACCAGCGGTCACATTTATCATGAGTCTTGAATCCCCGTGCTTTCATGGATTTTCAGAGCGGAATATGCAGGGCCTGAGATAATACTTAAGGAAAAGACAAGAAGAGCCACAGAAATTAATCAAAGCTTTAATCCACCACCTGCAGACACCCACTGCCCTGTGAGCGAGAAGGGAGCAGGGCCTGTGCTAACAACCACCTGCACCAGCGGAGAATGAGGTTCCAGAAAGGAGAAAACAAAAAAGCAAAAGGAGAGGCTGAAGAGGGCAGAGGCAACTG
Source organism: Nicator chloris (assembly GCA_013400495.1). Classification (NCBI taxonomy): domain Eukaryota; kingdom Metazoa; phylum Chordata; class Aves; order Passeriformes; family Pycnonotidae; genus Nicator; species Nicator chloris. Next base: position 10,446 of record WAAE01025726.1, read on the forward strand.
CAGAGGACTGGAAGTTTATAGAGGAGGGCAAAACTGTCAGGAAACCTCACCGGCTGCAGATGTGCATCCAGCTGTGCAGGGACACGGTCTGCTGAGAGCAGCTGTCAGGACGACGGCTCAGCTGCGAGCGCTTCCATGGCAGCTATCCCCGCGTGTCACCAGCACTGAACAGGCTGGTCAGGGCAGGGGCGGCACAGCGGCGCGGCAGCGAGCGCTCACGGCGAGCTGGAAAATGGCAGGGAAGTCTCTCTCCCTCAAAGGCGGAGGACGCGGGTGAATGTGCAAGAAGAGCACGGGCAGAAGGAAGAAGGACCAGGATTTCCCATCCCTGCAGCTGAGCAGGGCACGGCGGGACCTGCAGGCACCGCCAGGGGGCAGGCACGGCCCGCGCCGCGCGCCCGCCTGAGGCGGCGCGTGCCACGTAACGTGACTCCACCCGAAGTTACACAAAAAATGGCAAAATAAGAAATAATGATCCCCATCATTCCTTAGGTATGAGCCGCTTTACGCCGCAGTTCAATCCGCAGCGGGCCAGGCGGTGCTGCTGCAGCTGCGGCAAAGGCGAGAGGAGAAAGGCTCCGCGGCAACACGCATTTCTCCGGCTGTTGGAGCCTCCTGTGGCCCCCGCAACATAACGCGGAATATGCCGGCAACGGCGTGGCAGCCGAGGCTCCAGAGAGAGCGGCTGTATAGCTAATACCCCTCAGCAATTCCAGCGACAAGCGCGTGCTGTTCCCACGGCTAGCACGGTGCTGGGTCGCACCTCCAGCCTGGAGGAGCCTGCACGGCTCTCCTGGATAAATTTGAGGTGGAATCACTGAGGCTTGGAAGGAAGCAGGAGGAAATAAAACCCACGGATTGATAAGCACAATTCCACCAGTCTTTTAAGGATATTTTGAGCTGCAAACTTTCCCATAGAGGAGTCCTTCCACATGAAGGGATGGCGTTGAACAAGGACCATTATGGATGGATTAGACAGGGTTTACTGCTTCAGAATCCGAGCCAAGCCTCTCTCTTCCCCCATCTTTCTCCCTGTTTACTTGAGAACCATTTCACTGGCTTGCAGAGACACAGGATTAGTATCATCTGTGACCTGCTTTTGGGGTAGTTTTTAACATAGTAATGCAAACAGGTGCAGCAATGAGTCGAAAGCAAACCAGCTGGGGAACTTGTACTGGGTAGAAAGGGCATTTAGGGCCACAGGAGAAGATACTAGATGATGCTCAACTCTCCTGGGACTGTATTAATAAACCTGGCATGAAAGATGACTCACACTTCTGGAAAAAACACAGACATCTAGCTGGAAAGAGGAACGTACCCTTGGATGCTAGAGTTTTGGGGCCAATAATGTTTTGAAAAATTGTGCTCCATTTGGCCTCAATCCCTTTATTTTATCCACCTCATTAATCCATTTTAATTATCCACCTCATTGTTCAAATCCTCTGCTTACTGCTTAGCCTTTATGCTCTTTTGTAATTAATAAACTGCACCAAATTAAGAGCATCACAATCCAGAGCATGCTGTGAAAAACAGGAAAGATATAGTTAGAGTTTCAAAGGTCATCTCTAAAGATAATTTTTCAGAATGAACTGTACTCCTCAGTCTGTGCTATTTATAACACATTGCAATTGTACAGTAGCACTCGTGTACAGTTAGTGAATGAGAACACATGTCACTGTTTTGGGCTTAATGGGAGAGCAAGGGCAGGAAGGAAAGCAGGAAGGAAAGGAAGCAGTGAGATGCAGAAATCCATGGAGAATTAATGCAGGAAAGGCTAGGCTGATAATAATAAATGATAATATTTAAAAGTAAATTGTAGGCATTTTTCATTATAATGCAATACGTCTGGTTGCCTGCAGACATGGGAATTGTTTATTAACTGTTGCTACAATGACAAGTATCATTAGGCAATATACTTGGGAAAATCATGAATTATCATAAATAATTAACACTAAGCTGCATTAAGTAAACCACATGCTGCAGTGTGTTACACTTGTCTTTCTGGCTGCTTTTTTCCCAACTTTCAGATGAAAGCTCTCCACTGCTCTCACTCCAGGCCAGAGCACAGAACTGCTGCAATTCTTTAGCAAATGTGGGTGTGAGGGAATGGGAGAGGAAGGATTTAGGGTGCTATGGAAGTTCACTACCCTGTGGCAAAGGAAGCATGTTTGAGGACATGGGGCAGGCAGATTATGAGTAGGACAGAAGTGTAGCTGCTGGGTGTTTGTAGGTTTGTAATTCTGTAGTTTCACACTTTCCTAAGTAGTTTAACAGAGTGGCTCATGGATCACGAAAGCCACCGGCTGTGTGTTCCCCAGTGCTTAGGCAGCAGTCTTGCAGTTCTTCCCTTACTCCGCCCTCCACCTCCTCCCACCCCAGAGACTGAAAAGCGCCGGCGAGGATTCTCAAAGCAGGCAGCTGCAGCTCGCCCGTGCACTCGCGGGTTGCTACCGTGCTCTGGGGGCGCAGGCCGAGCCCAGAGGAGAGGCGGGCAGCACTCACAGCCGGAGCACAGAGAGCCTGGGCTCAAGTCACATACTTTAGCAGCGAACACCGGAATAACCAAAAAGAGCCAGAGGGACTGTCTGGGAGAGGACAATTTGCCTCTCAGGTTCCCAGCAGTCTGGACTTGCTGCCACTGCTCTGTCTGCTCTCTGTCCCCCGGCAGGAGCCATCGCTGTGTTACTCCATCTCTCAGTGCTGGTGCTTTATCTTCCCTCAGCTGTGAGTCCTGCTCTACTCCTGCCATTCAGCAGCTGCTTTCCCTTCCAGGACCCCACTGCTCTCTCCTGGGACATAGCAGGGAACCTGGGTTCTTCCTCCCCCTGGGATTCCTCAAGTAGTGAGGCACATTACACAAACCAGTCACAGGGACAACATCTGACTTGTGCTGTCTGGCTGAGAAGGGTCTCCGTCATTTGTAGTGTAGTTTGCAGGCATTAGTGCAGGTATCAAATGAAGGCTTAATTTCTGAAGTTCTCCTGCAGCTTCTTGTCAGAGAGAATTAGCTTACGTGGCTAGAATCCAGATGTGCACATCTATCAGCTGTTTGAAAGCATGGAAGTTCAAGATGAGTCATTCCTTTGCCAGGCTGGGACTCCCTCCTGTCAGGTTACTAACAGTGAGTGGCAATCTGTGCTCTGCAAAACACTCCCACTCAGCACATACAAACAAAACAATTTCTTAGTTATGCACTTTGTGAGGGTTCAGTCCTGCGACTGTTGCAAAGGACAAGTTGTACTTTGCTCTTACCATGAGCCCCTGGAATCTGGAACACTAGTGGATTTTGCCCATGGAAAACATGAAATATGCACCCACCTAATTTGTTATTCTTCATCACAGTGAAACTAATTTCACAGCAATATTGATGTTCAGATTTGCTGCTGTCAAGAAAAAGGCAAGTTTTACCTGAAATCTTTCAAAACCAAGAACTTTAAACAACAACAAAACTTTTAGAGAAATTTTCTTAAAATGTGAAGTATTTTACCTAGTTTGCTGTGTTTGGTGTTTTTCAGATGAGTTTCATTGCTGGTTTTTAAAGCATAAGGGATACAAACCTGAAGATATTCAACTTCATCGTAAAGAGGGCAGAAAATTAGAAGCTCCTGATCACAGACATTAAAATGAATATTGCTGTGCAACCATGATGGTGTTGGTTACTGTTACTCCCTTTTCTAACATCTACCTTTTCTCACCTCCAGGTGAGGCTTTAAAATATAGGTATCACTCACACTTTTCTTTATCTATCAAGGTATTAGCTTTATAAAGTATAATTGACCCTAATTAGTTAGTCAAGAAGGAGAAAGTGATGCAAGGTTTCCTGTTTATCCAGTCTTAAGAAGATAGTGGAGTAGAATCTCCAAAGGCAAGTTAATTGCTTCAGTATTACATCAAAGCACAGTGTCTACTCAATTATTACAAAGTGTTGTAATCACTGCAGTAAAAAGTTACCCATCAAGCCATTATTTGCAAGAGATTGATACACATTCAAGAAAGGATAAAAAAAACCAACACAGAACAAAAGGACCATTTTTGTATGTCTGTGTATCACTTCAGACGTTCTTCCAGAGAAACTGCAACCATGAGGTACAGCAACCAAAGTTAGATGAGTCTAAAGCCTCCCTTTCTTTAATACCTACCCTTTTTAAATAGAGCCAAATTCTACCCTCTCTCTTGTTCAGTGGGGTTTCATGGAAGATGTCGCAACAGAGTTACTAAAAAGATTTCAGTGCAGGAGAAAAATCCAGAGGAAACAAAGAGGGTAAATGTCTTTACTCAGATAAAACTTCTTACTGAGAAAGAAATCATCAAAATCTGTCTTAGAAGTGAAGATATAAAAAGAAAAAAGGTATTATACAGGTGGAATTGTATGGTAGAGGATTAAGTCAAACAAGTGCTACTAAGATTGATTTTTGCCAGCGTGAGTTGAATTGGTGAGGCTAAAGGTTTATCTTCAAAAGCATCTTAAATCTTCCAAACACCATCACTGCATATTCACATTAGGACTTTCTCTCTTTTTAAAGTTTTTTTTTTAATTAATTTCTTTATTTATTCAAAAAAGCTATGTATAATAGGAGGGCTAAATACCACCTCTTCCCTACTGTGCCGAGTATGTTTGAGTGCAAAACATGCATTTAGCTTTTTTTTTTTTTCATTTACTAACCTAAAGGCATAATTTCACTGGGTAGGGTTGAAGTAATTTAGAATGTTTTTTAGGGCTTATGATATTTCAGACAAAATAACACTTCAGAAATTACTTCAACATTGAATTTTAAAAGGGTATAATGTACAAACAAACTCACATTTGGTATTTTAGCACATCTTTTCCTTTGAGTCTTCATCCAGCACTGATTAACATTAGTTTCCATTACTTACCTCATTAGGCACTACCTTCATCAGTGTTTTAAGAGTCTTCTAAAAGGTTATTGGGAGAGAAAGCCTGCAGAAAATTCTACACATGCTAGGAGAAACCGTGGTATATGCTGACCATGCCCTTCTAAATATAAACTCTGGTTAGAGAAACGCAGAGGCCCTTCATGCACTACATTATGTGGACTCCTCTCTGTGACCTCCAGATGTCCTGATTTCTCCCTGGCCTACCACATAATAGTCATGTAATACTAACCTTGATGGACTACATATGAATAAGAGGCTATTTTGAGGTTGTAAGTGCTTCAAATTGTAAGGTTCCCTGCACACTATCCCACAGCTGGCTTGGGAGGAGAATACTCAACGCAATGTAATATGTATGCAGTAGTCTTTATGAAAGCCCAGGCTGTCCTCAGAGATCATTCTCCCTGTGAGGAGTCTGCCTTGGAAATAAGCAAAAGACTTAGATCATTAGCAATGAGTTCTATAAATGTGGCTGCTAAAGCATTAGTGTGTACCTCCACCAACACCCAGACAATCCAGTGTCCACCAGAACTGTCAGTCTTGAGTCAGAAGCAAACCCCACCTGCTCCTCCCAGCCTGGGCTGCCCCAGTGGGCCATAAACCCAGTGGGTGTCTCTCCCAGCCAGCCAGGCCATACCCAAGAACTCCCTGAGGCACGAGGGCTAAAAGACTCCCACATCCCTGAACATCAGGAGGCTGCAGGAAAGGCAGAACGTGTCAAACAAGCCCTGCTGCGGCTGCAAGGCCAGCAGTTCCCAAACAGCAGTGGATGCTGTTGTTCTTCAGATACCATCTGTTGCAACAGCTGCTGGTGGCTCTCCAACAGCCTCTTTAGTGCAGGTCTAAAACCTGATTGCTCTCAGGCAACCACGCCTTCTTATCTAACCTTGATGAGAGAGACTGAAGATCATGGTCACTTTGGCCCTCTACCATAGGGCATGCAGTGGCATTGACCACCACAAACAGCAGTGTCACTGGCACAGGGGCCTGGGAGACAGGATCACCAGAGCCGTACTGGGAGCGCGCATGTGTGTGATGTGGTGGGAGCGGGACAGGGGCAGGTATTCTCTAGCGAACAGCCCCCACCCCATGGCCTGCATCTGCAGGGATGCAGCATCTGGCCTGTCTCTTCTTCATCGTGGCCTCTCTAGTGAAGAGCAGCACCATGAGAAGCCTGACCTCTACCAGAGGCTGAGCAGTTTCCAGTAATCTCCAAGAGCCTTTCCTCTCCCTAAATCCCACACTGCAGAGCCCACGAGGAGCAGGGTCCTGCTCACTCCTGAGGCTCCCTGCAGGCAGAGCCCTGTCAGTCACTTCCCAAGGAGCATCTGCTTGCTGTGTCCCTGCACTCCAGCAGGCACCCCCTCTAAAACACACGGATATCGGAGCATATTAGGCCTGCTATCTGAAAAATATCTTTTGTTTAGTATTTTGCTCCCCATGTTGGCTTTTGAGCACTGTTCAGTTATGTTTATCTTCTTAGCAGGTCTCCTGTGAAATTTTTATAAAGATTATAAGCAGTGTCACTAGTCTGTCCTACTTTTGAATGAAAAATGCATTGAAAATCACTTTCAGCAACACACAAGACTTTTTTTTCTGCTAACCTTAAAAAAACCCACCTTATTTCTGATTGCCTCTTTGTTCAGAAGATTTTTCAGGTTGTCATGATTCACTATCAAATAAAAGATTTTTATAAAAATCTTTGAACAGAATGTCCTAATTACACTTGATCTCAGTTTATACCATAAGACCATGCACGTATCTGGATATCACCACGTAAATCGTACATTCAGCAACCCAGAGCTATTGGATGTTTCAGACCATCTGAAAACAAACAAAAAGGAAACACGTTGAAGCAGCAGAGAGCAATCCCTTAGTCTGGCTCCTACCTGCACCTGCACTAGCGACTTACCTTCTATTTCCTTCAGATGCCTTAAGGAACAGTAACACCCGGACAGCGCTTTTCCCCATATTTTTATATTCTGATTATGTAACTGTGCTGCTTGCATAACCGCAACGACAGTAAGTGTAGGATTTGTCTAAGGATCAACACAGAGCAGCTCCTGCCAGCCGTTCCCGAGTGTCCCTCCCAGCCGCCCCGCTCGGAGCGCGCAGATAAGGTGGGTGCCGTGTGTGTCAGTGACGCTCACCCCGTGTAGCCTGGCCAGTTTAGCCTAAAATAATGTTTGCATTCACTGCATGAGATAATGTCACCAAAGAAATCAGGTCTCAGCGGCCTTACTGAAGCACACACGACAGACCGCCACCCAGCTGCCACCCGTCCCCTGTCTGGCGGTACTTTCCCGGTCTGTCCCGCCGCCGGGGATGCCCCAGCCCCGCGGGACCATCTCTCTTTTCCCGGGGCTCCCGCCCGGCTCCTGCCGTACGTGCGGGCGCAGCCGCGCTCGGGGCTGGGCGGGCGCCCCGGTGCCCCCTTTGTGCTTTTTACACCACCACAGCCCCGCGGGCAGGCCCCGCACTGAGCGCTGCCGGTGCCCGCTGACCTTGCGCCCGGGAAGGGGTGCCGCGGGTCTGGCCCGGCCTCGCTGCGGGGACTCTGACGAACCCGCCCCCCGTGCGGCCGCATTAATCATTAACGGCGGCTCGGGTATCCAGCACCTCCCACCCCGGGAAACCCTACCCGGGGCGGCAGGGGCGTCTCTTCCCGCTCCTCGGGAGCGCTGGATGCGCCGCCGGTTTCCAGTTACCGCGATGCCGGGCGGTGGGGCGGGAGGAGTCGCGGCGGTGCCGCCACTGCCCCTGCTGCAATGAGTGATGCTGCCGGGGGCGGCGGCGGGGGCGGAGAGGCGCAGAGCTACCGCGGATCCTCCGCCGGTGGCTGCGGGCGCAGCGGCTGTGCCTCGGCCGGTCGGCGGCGAGGCGGCGGGCCCGGGGCCGGCCGAGGCAGCAGCAGCATGCCGGCAGGCGAGGGGGACAAGAAGAAGAAGGAGGCGGCGCCGCCGCCGCCTCGCCCTGCCGCCCTACTGCGGTGGGACGAGGTGCCCGAGGACTTCGTGGAGTGCTTCATCCTGTCGGGCTACCGGCGGCTGCACTGCTCGGCGCAGGAGTGCCTGGCCTCGGTGCTGCAGCCCACCAACGAGACCCTCAACTTCTGGACCCACTTCATCCCACTGCTGCTCTTCCTCAGCCGATTCGGGAGGCTGCTGCTGCTGCGGGGCGCCGGGGACGTGCCCTTCCACCACCCGGCCCTGCTGCCCCTCTGGTGCTACGCCTCGGGGGTGCTGCTCACCTTCGCCATGAGCTGCACGGCCCACCTCTTCAGCTGCCTCTCCCCACGCCTCCGCGCCACCTTCTTCTACCTGGACTACGCCTCCATCAGCTACTACGGCTTCGCCAGCACCGTGGCCTACTCCTACTACCTGCTGCCGGGGCTGAGTCTGCTGGACGCCGGCGCCATGAGCCACTACGTGCAGCAGCGGCTGGGCTGGCAGCTGGACTGCAGCCTGCCCATCGCGGCCTACCGCGTGCTCGTGCTGCCCGTGGCGCTGGCGCTGGCCGTGGGCTGCACGGCCGCCTGCTGCCGCAGCCGCGCCGCGTGCTGCGCCTACCCCTTCGCCGTGCGCACCTTCGTGTTCGCCATGCCGCTCAGCATGGCCTGCCCCATCATGCTGGAGAGCCTTCTCTTCGACCTCCGCGCACGCAACCCCACGCTCTTCGTCTACTTCTACCGCCGCTACTTCTGGCTGCTGGTGGCCGCCTTCTTCAATGTCAGCAAAATCCCCGAGCGGATCCAACCGGGGCTCTTCGACATCGTGGGGCACAGCCATCAGCTTTTCCACATCTTCACCTTCCTCAGCATCTACGACCAGGTGCACTACGTGGAGGATGGGCTGGCTGAGTTTCTCAAGGCACCCCTGACTGCCCCCACCTACCTGGGCACCGTGGGGTATATGCTGCTCCTGACCGTCTGCCTTGCCGTGGTCGTCAGGAGGTTTCTCAACGTTGCAGACCTCTGCAAGCAGGACTGACCAGGCTGGCGACCCTCAAGACAGCGACCACCATGCCAGTGACCCTTGGGCCGGAGACCCTTGGGCCGATGACCTTCAGACTGGTGACCCTCAGACCAGACCCACCATGTCCTGAAGAAGCTCTGAAACCTGGGGGAAGCACACCTGTGGAAGAGCCATGTCCCTTTCATGGAGGTTTGCTGAAGAAAATGACCATGGCAGAACTGCTCGTGCTCTTTAAACTACTAGGTTACCAGGGGAAGCAAGCAAATGCTTACTGGTATGTTGCTGCTTAGAGTATAAGCTGAAATAATTTAGCCCTGCTACTAGGAAGAATGCATGAATGGTGAATGCCACTTACTAATTTCATAACAATTAGGTCTAAACTAGCTCTGTATATACATATATATTTATATATCTAGCTATATATATTTATTAGCTACATATATGTGTATATATATGTATACACCTGAAGGCATTTGTGCAATGATTTCTCATAGACTTTTAATCAACTCCTGTGTGAAATTTCCTAGCAGATTATGCACTGACATTTATCTTCCTCTCTGATATGGTAACAGGCCTTTGCAGCCACATACTGGATTTTAAATGCAAACAAATCAATACTTATCTATAGTTTCTAAGGTCTTGCAGCCTTTTCAGCCAGGGAACAATAGATTTGAGAGAGAGGAGAAACGGCTGTGAATTACTACAGAATTACCAGTTGATGGAGAGACTTTAATTAGACAGACAGGGAGTGGTTGGTGTAGCCACTCAGATACTAAAATAAAATAGAAGGATATGTAAAATAACTGAACCAGAAAGGGGTCAAACTGGTTTGGAACGGGGGCAGAGGAAGGAGAAGGACACTGCATAATGGAATGGCTCTTCCCTCAACACGTCAGGAACATCTGTTGTGCTAAGGGAGTTGCTAAGGGGCCCCTTTGTCTTCCTGGGTAAATCACCCCCAAATCAGTCCTCTAGAGTTCAAGTCAGATGCCAGACTTTCTATAAACCCCTGCCAAGCTTGGTGCGAGTTCTGTGGGTGTAAAGAGAGTAACTGATGCATGAGATCTCATTCTGGATCTTTTAAAAAACTACATGGAACTAGTTTCTACTGCTCTTTAATTAGAGCACTGTCACATTTACCATCCTAAAATGAGTTGCAGAGAAGATACTGCTGAATTTGAGTTCAGCACCTAAAATCTGGCTCTGCAAGTACTGGATACTGGCACTTTTTTTGTCATTCCCCAATATTTCTTATTCTGATTAGTTGTAGCTGCAGCTGGACATGTTGAAGTCCTCTTTCAGAAGCTTTGGAAGTGTTCGAAGACAAGAATTAGGAGGTATTTTCCAAAGCAGTATCTTTTCGGAGCAACCCACGTATTTATCCTTGTCACACGACAAAGAGCTAAGTATAGATTGAATTTACTCTCTAGATACATTTTTGTAAACCATGTGCAGATTTTAAGCAGATTCATTTTGCTTTTGTCTGACAGAACAGCTGCAGTAATATTACACAAGGGATTTACAAATTGAAGTTCAGGTGAGAAACTACTTGTGTAACCCATTGTCAAAAGAAGGGCGGTACTTCCTTAGGAAACCCTTGTGTCAGACTGCATAATAGTGTAGTAGCTGTTTACTCAGCTCCTCTTGTAGAAGTGTATTTCTGCTTGGGTCTTTCCCATATTCATGGATGTGGCATCTGAGTCCCAAGACAGTGTTTTGAGTCCAGTCCTAATCTTCTGTAAGCCAAGGTCCCCTTTGTTTAAAATGGGAATATAGGAAGGACTGTAGCCAGGGATTACGAAGTCAAACCCTTAACATGGGTCAGAGTCACCACAGACCCAATAACTGATATGCCCTCTACCAATGTAACAGCTTTATGAAAATTTCTCAATGGAAGTGCATAAGCTAAAAGAAAATTACACTCACTCAATTTAGCTGTTATCCCAACCAGTTTTAAGTATAATGGTTTGAATATTTTAGGTTCTTAGTGAACAATGAAAATGGCCTAACAAAAATATATACTCTTTGCCAGGCACAATTCTGCTGGTATGTCATTTCTGGAAGGGTCAGATGTGGTCTTTTAAGGAGATTGACTAGAATTATCTGAAGTAGCAGTTCCCAAACTGTGGCCTCTTGAGTTTTTGCTGTTGGGCCATAAAAAAGTGCATGGCCCTGTGTAAGTGGCTGTGTTCAGTTTTCATTTGCCAACCTGTATTAAAAGAAAACAGAAACTACATGAAGTATTTTACCTACTTTCACTAACTTTTTTTTGTCATAAACGTAGCATTGCTTTCTTCAGCTGCCAACAAAGCAGAAAATGATCTGCACCACTGAGAGAGGAGGCTGGTTCACAACACTGATTCCTTGAAATATGTTTTAATATTGTGAAAACCCTGAAAACTCATAATAGAGAGCCAGTGGATCAAGACCTGCGACAATGTCATGCTGTGAATTTCCACAACTGCAAAAAGAGGCCAAAAATCTTTGAGACGGGCTGGATTCAAGTTAAAATAATAGAGGCATAGTAGTTAGAGCCCCATGACTCATCCAGACTAATTATGTAGAAAGGGTTTGCCTGGGAGATGGCACTAGCACGTCCAACCAGCAATTAAAAGCTAAGAAATAAATCAGAAAGGCCAGGGATAGCCAACCTCAGCACTAGAAGGCAGCTCAGAACCAAACAGCAAAAGCCAAATGTAAAAGACCAGGCTTTTAAAGCATACTGTATAATGAATTATATTTGTGCTTGTCAGTCACAATGTAGAGGACATCTCAAGAGGCAATGTCAAAAATGGCTGTTGTGAACTTGTAAAAATACATTTGATATTTGGAGTTAGGCCACACAGGGTCATCTATATATATCTCAACGACAGATAACAGTATAACGTTTGGATTGCAACCAACTGCAATTTTACTGGAATCTTACTGCTGTTACAAGAGTTGCCTGTGAGCGCCAGTCACACTGAAGATTGGGTACCTGGTTCTGATATTACGAATATTGCTTCATTCAGAAGCAATTTGCAACAGAAATGTGTTGGTAAATTGTTTAGGCATGTGTGTGGGCCTGAGCACCTCATGGAATTATTTGTAAAAGCTGGTTGCAAGCACTGCTGTCTGAGCCACTGCAACCAGGCTGCTGAATCCAGAGTGAACGGCTACAGGGAGATGTGATTAGAATTTAAGAATTCTAATTAATGGATTTTTGTTTGTCTGTTTTTTGTTTAAAAAAATGTGACTACAAATTAAAAAACTACAGTAACCTTGGAGAATATCTAGGGAAATGTTACCTGACTGTCTGTGTCTATTCAGTGAAGGACATATATGTAGATAATTGTTTCATTTGCTGTGTCTGATGGACAGAACAAATCTGAGATAAAAAGGTTAAAATTGGAACAAGATACCTATAATTATAGTGCTGGAATTTGCTCACATAGAAGTGAGTCAGCATTTGTGTGACTTGTAAGGGTGCAGGATAACTTTCTGGTGTGAAAGCACATGACTGAAGAACACGTGTAAGAATGTCCAGAGCTCAGACAAGAGGTCTTATCTGCAGACTAGATGCATAAGGAAATCCTAGAAAACTCACTTGCAGAAGTAAGTCATAATGTTTTTATATCCTGCCATAAGGTCTACACTGTGGATTCCACAGCTCATGTTTAAAACCAAAAAAGGCTTTTCAGGCCTTTTGTAGTAGAATCTGTACAGGGGTGGGAGCCAAGGTGGGGACTGGAGCACAGGGGAGTGGCCTGTAAATGCCTGGGTGTCGTTCTGTGTTTGGCCAGCACTGACCTCCAGACTGACACACCTGTGCTCATGTGAAGGGACTGTTGCTGGGACCACTTCCCAGAGTGTTGGTGGCATAGACACCCCCCCTTGCATTCAGCATGTGCCTAGAACTGCAGTCTACTCTGGCATATGTTCAGTAAGCCTGGCTTCTGGGCACTTCTGAGTAGCCTGTGAGCATCAAGTTCATGTGAGATCGATAAACCTGATCTGTAATCGTTACCCTGTTTTCTGTGGTGATATAGTATTTGTTCTGCAGTGTATTCATTCAAATGTCACTATCCAGGATATCTGTGAAGCTCTGAGCACCTTCATTAGCAAGACTGGAATCTCCAGTCTGGAAACAAAGGGAAAGGTTTCATCTGCATGCTGCACTTGTAGAAATGTACCAGTTAAAAGCAGAAGTATGTTGGGCTTTTTTGCTAAAATTATTGTTCTGCTTAGTTGTCCAAGTGTTATGCTTATTATTTATTTGCTGAATCCAGCTTTGTCAGGTTTTTTGTCAACAGTGCACCTGCAGAAAATGACAGTATGAAAGTTTTACTTCATGTTTAAGTAAACTCTGAGGCAGCACATTCATAGAGCATTTTTGCACTAAACTCCGTTGATTACCATCCACATGCCTTACAGAAGCAAGTCATACCTGTAGTAATTGCCCAGATTAAACTGTTTTTCATTGCTTGTGAGAGTAAAAATGACCAAGTGGCCAGTAACAAGCTGAGGAGTCAGGCACTCCTGGGTTCTTATCCTTGCTTTGCCACTACCTGTTCTGTAATCTAGGGCAAGTTGTTTAAACTGTGTTCATTTTGAATGAATTTTAATTCATGTGAAACACTGGAATTGTACCAGGGTTGAATTTGACCCTTTGTGTCTCAGTTTCCACATCTGTAAGATGGGGAGAATATACCTTACCTACCTCGCAGGGTTGCTCTGAAGACTAGCAAATGTTTGTAAAGCACTTAAAAATGCAAAGACCCTCCCAGGTGCTAAGAAGAAATATTACTGAACTCCAGCAGAGAGAATGTTACATTTTTCCTCATCTCACAGGGAGAGGAACATGAACATTTCCTGATCGTGAACTCTTGGGACAAACCCTTGTCATTGCCGTACTCCTGGGATGTTCACATCCTGTATCTTGTGGAGCTGATGGCAAAATTTCCACTGGCTTCAAGTAGGGGGCAATCAAGGCCCAGGCAGTATTAAACAGGCTGACTAAATGCCTAAGGGTCAGGAGTAAAGAGAAAACATACATGACTTACATACACTTCTTTTCAGAAATTCTCACTGGTAGCTTGTACTGAGGAGCATTGTAACACCCACGAGGCCTCCTTGTTCATTTAGCCATGGATTGTATTCCAGTTACTATGAAACAACGGAGCAGGATTTCCCATCAGTGTTTGTAAGACTATGATTATGTCTCAGTTGCCATTGGGAATTTTGAACTACATCAAACTGCTTCTTACCAGAGTAAAAAGACCTGAAATAAATTAAGCTTTTAAGAAAAAAAAATCTAATCGTTTGAGAATATAAAATTATATTGATCAAACAACTTTCTCCTTTTCCCTCCTGTTCTGCAAAACCAACAACATGGAGTTAATTCTATGGTTGAGTGAAATCTGAACTTGGATCTTTTGACCACATATATGTACTCTGTCAAGGAGCCCTGAAGAATCATCCTACTAATCCAGTCTGCCCATCAACTGGAAGGGCTGATATAAAAAGCACCACTGAGAAGAGAACCATATTTTTAAGAGCTTTTCTAACTGGCAGCAGTAGCTGAGGGGAAAAAAAAAAGACATCAAAGGGTTTGAGTTGATTAGTCAAGGCCTGTACCTTTAGAAATTCTCCCAATATCCAAGTATATTCCTAGCTTCTGTTAGACACCTCTAAATCAGGGCTATGTAACCAACACCCAAGTTACAGCTGAGACTTTACTCTCTTCTCCTCAGATGAGATGCAAGATGGTAGTGTCACATGCACTGAAAGACACAGACCTCCATTCAAGACACTTAAGTGTCTTGGAGCTGGGTATGGAATAAAGTTTACTCATTTTCACATCTTGCTTAGACAGATGATGCTTCATTCCACTGAATTCAGTAATAAATTATTGACCAAGACAAAGGAAGCAGGCTTTTGCTCAAAGTTGCCTGGAAGGAAACACCACCAGCAGACACCTGCTTTCAGGGCAATTGCTTCCTGGCCATACTCAGAACATGGAGGATTCTGAAGTAGGGCTTCGCTATTTCATGGGAATGCCTTAGAATTTGTGGTTGTAGCTGGGGGTTAATAGTACAGAGAAACAGTTTATGTCAAGTCAATTCTGTCTGCTAGAGGTTCAAGCACGCTTTAGTGGGAGGTATCATGTTTAAGGGGCTGTGCATGCAATGAACAAAAAGTGTGAATTTTGTGCGGTTCTTTTGGGAGGGTTTGAAAATTTACTCTTTGTACACTTTTGGATGCTGACTACTGTATATGTAATGACTATGCATTTTTAGCAAAAAAAAGGGTGTGCTCTATAAATAAAGTTGATTCTGAGTTCATTTTTGCAGAAATGCATTTATAAACGTTTTTCTAATTTCTTAGTATAATTTACTGTGACTCCTGTCAGATCAGAAATGTGTTGAATGTCGTTACTTCAAACAGAGGTGATGCTAGCATGAGTAGAAGAACATTCAGTTCTTGGATAGGGGTGTTGGTATTTCTGAAAACACTATACTAGTAAAAGTATCATTGCCATTTTGTTGTCTTTTATAATTTAAAGCAATAAAATAGTATTCTTTGCCATTTTAGTTCTCTGCTAACTAATTAATGATAGACATCCCTGTTACATTAGGCTCTAATAGAATAATATGTGTTAGAAGATTAGTGTTCAGCCTACAGTGCTCACTGAAAAATAATGAAATTGGTAGCAATAGCAGTGTCAAGAATCGCAGCAAAATATTGACTGCAAAATGAAGAGGTCTATTTGGCATCAAGTGAAGTTTCCCATTTGGCAGAGTAGGATGGCAAAATACTGTTTTCAGTCCAAGTCAGGCACCAAAAAGCACTGAGTGAACTGCATTTACATAAAGTATCTGCCTTAAGCCTTTTCTGTCAAAATTCAGCAGGACAGGATGTATCCCAACATAATTGCAGGCTCCCCCTGATACTGTGAAAAGGCTGAACAGAATGAAAAACTGTAGGATCTTCTAGTTGAAGTCTGCAGAATTCCTTCAAAAATTCTAAAATTCTTGAGATTCTTATTTGCAGACTTTGTACATCCTATTTGAAAATGTGGCAATGACTTCAAGGATTTGATGATTGGAGCAAAAACCTCCATTGCCCTCTTGGAAGCAGATGCTTCAAGAGACTACATCCTGCAAATAAATGCTTCCAAACAAGACTGCATCCTCCTGTTAACACCTAAGGATTTTCATAATGTTATCTGTAAACTTTGGATCTGACTTCTGGATGTGAACATGCTGGAGGAAAACCACAAAACTGATGAAGCTAGTGAAGATGGCAAAACACTGAGCAGAATGATAGGCAACAAAAGTTGCAGCTGCTAGGACAGGTAATTTATTGAGGTCAGTACCTCAGCCTTCAGCTGTGGTGGATCCATAGTTACTCTGATAATCTACTGGAAATCTGAAGGCAATCTATATTTTGTTACCATGACATCACTTCTGTGACAAATGACCCTAAAAGTCAGGACTGTATTTGAGGAGGAACAAAGGAGCATCTGACACACAAAAATTACCTTCAGATTTTATTCTCTCATCATAGGATCACGTAAGGTTAGAAGGATCTGCAAGTGGAGATGAAATGCATTAAAAACTAAAAGTTGGTAAAAAGTAGAGAAAATCAGTATTAATGCTGAGGCTAAATCTTGGCTGCAGTGAGAAGAGCCTTTGGGGCAGACACTACAGATGCACTTTCTGCATCAGAAACCCTCTATTACAAGGCAGATTTCTTATCAGGAGTGGCAGTACACTTCTGTTAGTGGGGAGCTGGAAATACTTCCTTTGCCAGGGAGCACAGCCTTTGGGTACATGATGCATGCTTTACAGAAGCAAAATAACCATGTCACACAATCTTTTTGGAGAGTAAACAATTTTATAGTGTTTTCTAATTTGAGTCTCCTGCCTCCAATGTCCAATCATTTCCTGTCCCTCCTGACTGATGAAACATGAAAATACAGTTTTCTTTAATTTTTGGTGTCAAGCATACTTTTCAATATTATACTCTGTTTGCTAGAAAATATCTGTTCTCTCTCACTCTCCTCTGCTGTCCTGAGAAATGAGGCAATGCCACATGTACAAGAAAAAAATCCTTGATTTTTTTCCACCCTCTTTATGTGCTGGGCTCTCCCCATCCACAGCCCTGGGGCTACAGAATTCAATTACTCGCACTCACTAGTGTTCCAAAATCTCAGCTTTTCTTTTTAGGAGCACTTGGAAAGACAACTAGGAAATGTCAGTGGGGTGGATAACGAGCAGCAGTATCTGTAGCCCTCAGAAATAATACAAATAATGAGCAAAAGGTAAACAGGTCCCTGAGGCAGCTTCTCTGATACCTTTGTACACACAGGCAGCATCTCTCATTATCCAAAATTTAGTAAAGCTCATAAGCACATGCTTAACTATAGGAGGACTATATGTTTATCTTTTTCATTGGCAGGGTGAGCTTTTCCCTGTGTTTAAGTGTGCTATAGAAGCAGAGCCCTAATGAGCAGACAGTGCCAGGGAAATGCTGCCAGCAAGAGCCTGGCACAGCAGATCCTGCCATCCAGCCCTAAGGCAGTGTCCTACACTCCAACACCCAAGACTCACATTCCCAGCTCAGTTGTAGCACTTTAAAGCACTCTCATGGCATCAGCTGAAAAATTTTAATACAAAACAAAGAGCAATATATATATATATATATATATGTATGTATAGCTAGAAATGCACCAACTTAGTAATGAAATAAAGCTGCACACTTTCCATTTGTACCAATTACAATATCAATACATTGTTTCTTGTAGTGTAGTAGAAAATCATAGCTTGAAGAGAAACAGTTTGGAACAGTAAGTAACCAGAATCACTGAGCACTAAAAATATATATTCACTAGTCAACATAGTTAAAAAGAATATTTATTGCTGTGGAATATAGACTCAAACAGAGAAGCCAAATATTCTATGAAGAACACCTTTGTCCCTAGCAATAGAGCACGTTCCTTCAAGCTATAACTATTCTGCCCCAACAGAAGCATGCCATCTCTTTTATTCTAAAGTTCAGGTGTTCTTTGGACAATAAAAAAATAATTTTACTTAAGTGTGTTTAGCAAAACACAGAGAACTGAGACTATACAAGAGTGGGAAACCTGCTCAAAATGCAACATTAAAGGTGTATTGATTTTGACTTTGCTGGCAGATTCTTACATGGGTTTGCACAAAGCAAATGAACTAGTGGACTTACAAATATTACGAAGTGAAGTAATCACTGCTTTGTGTTCTGAAAGTCACAGTGACTTTCTCCAAGCAGAGTTACTGAAGACCCACAGAATCTGGCCCTTGCCCCTTTACAGCATTTGTGGCTTGGAGTGCAAGTCCTCTGTGGAAAGTACTAGATGTTCCCCTAGCAGTTTCCAACACACTTCATTGATGCTTTTAAATAACCCCAAGGAATGTTATTCATTAGCCAAATATGCACATAGAGCTAACAAATAATTATGATTTTCAGGCTCTGGAATTGTCATGATTTCTACT
Source organism: Nicator chloris (assembly GCA_013400495.1). NCBI lineage: Eukaryota > Metazoa > Chordata > Aves > Passeriformes > Pycnonotidae > Nicator > Nicator chloris. Next base: position 28,825 of record WAAE01025726.1, read on the forward strand.
TTCAGGGTCAGGGCAACGCTGCCAGGTATGTCCTAGACATGAGTGACTTCCAACTTAATACTCTTTGTTTCAAAAGCCATTTCAGTCCCCCACTAGCTCATGAATGAAACAATCTGCAACAAACAGGCTGGTAAATGAAGTCTCTAAGGTGACAACTTCCCATGTGCGCTATAATAGGTCAGCAGTAGCGCCGGTTCCCTTCACAAGTGATTCCTGAGCTAAATTCACAAAAAGCACCAGACTCAATTCTCGTCCCTTGGCTTTTTGCCCAGAAGGCTCAAACAGGCTGGAGAATAATTCTGACTTGTGAAAAGTTCTTTTCCCCTCCTATTCCCTCATCACATCCCTGTGTGCTGTACTGGCACAGAGGATACAGCAGGAATGCAGTGTGGCACAGCACATCTCCGTGCTGCACCAGTTCATCCGTGGCACAGAGCCACGTGATCCCACCAGGGCAGCTCCCACACGAGTGAAAGCAGCCTGAGAACCAGGCAGTGACAGCCCTGCTTGCCTGCTGTGCCAAGTGAACCTCAGAATAAAGACATTCAGGCCTGCTGTTCAGAAGAAAGTTTTGCAGCATTAGTCTGTGCCCAGCAGACCTGTGGAGGACACTGAGGTCAACCAGCAGGAGTTTCCTAGACAAGATTTGGTCTTACTAGTTTTAAGAAACCTTCATTTTCTAACTCAGCCGTCAATGATAAATGGTATAGAGAATAAAAATTTTCAGCTTCCCTGAAGTTGCTGGATAGAGCTTAAAGACTAAATGACCAAAAAAAGAAAAAAAAAAAAGAAAAAAAAAAGAGAGATAAATGGATGTAAAAATATGACCACAGGCGGATAAACATGGCTGGAACCAGTGGAGAAGCAAATAAAAAGGACTACAGTGGTTTTTTGCAAGTCATGTAACAAAGAAGTAATAGCACATGCCCAAAGAAAAGTTCAAGGAAAAGTCACCTTTAATATCAAAGCATTCAGTGAATACAACCACCAGAGACCCTTTTATGACTCTCCAGGACCAAAAAAGGACTTCCCATGGGAGGTGGATACATACAAATTAGTTCTAGGAAAGTAATGTTTATGTATTAAATAAGAACCACGTTTTAATGAATATGTATGATTCTGATGGATAAATACCTTGTTGTAAAGCCTCACAACACAGACAGAATTTAAAAAAATATATCCTCTGTGTGCCCTGCACAGATAAAGAATGCCTGCTTTCTAATGCTTCAAATATGTTAGGAAGTTTGTTCCAGCCGATTTCAGTATCTTCAGCGCTCTGAGGTCTGAGTTGGATCGAATCCTCAATTTCGCCAGCTTGAAATTAACAAGGCAAAACAAATTATTCATATTTGTTGAAAAATATCGGATAATTCAGATTGTTTTAATCTGCCCCAGCACATGCACACGGATGAACAGGAGCAGAGCGGTATGTGCGGGGATGCAGTGCGGAAATGAAGTTGCAGCAGGAGGGGCTGCAGTGGCTCTGAGAGCCACCGGCTGGCGGCGGGGCCGGGACGGGGACGGGGACGGGGGCCGGGGCC
>WAAE01025726.1:30393-90054 GCA_013400495.1 Nicator chloris
GGGCTGGGGCTGGGGCCGCCAGGAGGAGCCGCAGAAGCGCTGCCGGCGCGGGCACGGCCGGGGCCAAGGCCGGAGAGCGGCTGGACGGCTCCGGCACGGACACGTTTTCTCCACGGGAGCTGGAGCTGCGTTTCTCATCTGCAGCGCACGGGAGGGAGCACAGGAGCCCCCGGCAGGCGCCTCCGCCCAGCGCCTCCCTTGTCCTGGCACAGCTGGTGGAAGTGCTGCCCTTTGCAGCGCCTTGGCTGGGCACCGCTACTGTCCCCTGGGCTGATTTGGAAGGGATGCCACCCCATCCATAGAACACTCTCAGCGAGAAGCTGGCACAGAGAGCCTGGCCGTCTGGCAACAAAAAAAAAATACCTTAGAGGCAGCTGCTTGCTGATATAATCCAATAGGGAAAAAAAATTGTTTTGAAGAGGATGATGCCATCCTCTTAGACATTCCTGGAACTTAAACTGAACATAAGTCAGTCAGAGTGAGAAATATGCATCTTGCCATTTTGACGTTTTATTTAAACATATTGACTAAAATAAATTCATTTGATCTGTTTCCTTTATCACATGCATACTACAGCAGATGCAGATTAATATACCTATTAGACTTACACATTAGTTTAAAATCAGTGTGACAAGCAAGCAAAGAAAAAAACAGGCAAGAAGTAAAAGAAAAAAAAATCTGAAAGTATCTTCCTATGCAGAATTTCACCTTTCAAAGTTCAGCAGTTGAAAGTCATCAGTTCAGAAATGGTTCCTTCCTGGCCCAGAACAAGTGAGATGGATGAGCCCTGGTAAAGCCCGAGGTAGCCGTGAGGCAGACACCTGGCTGGCACAATGCCATGACCACCCTGCCACAGCCAGCATGTTGCCTACTGGATGGGAATAACTCTTTCACTCTGCTTCTCAGGTTTCAGACATCCGTGTTCATAGAACGTGCCTATTCCCAGCTGATGTCAAATAATGCACATATATTTCATGCTTCAGTTTTCAACACCTTAGGCATTAAAATGTTCTTTCCGAAACACCGCCGTCCCCTTCTTGGCTCTAACACTGCAGTGTTAACTGGAGTATTGTAACAGTGCTATGATTCAATCCCTGTGTGCTAGTTTACTGCAGGAGCTGTTGGACTGGCTATGCTGTTTGTAGGGCAGAGATGACACATCCTCTCGGTGACACAGACACCAGCTCTGGGCTTGCCATGACCTTCAGGCTCTCCTGGGGAACTCCCATTCATTTTGGCCAGTGACACTTCACTCCCAACCTACTGCCAAAGATCATACAGCACTGTTGAGACAGCTGTGGTTTCCTGTGCACTGTTCATCTTTCAAATAAGTCTCTTCTGGGCACAGCTACAACCCAGAGCTGCTCTGAGGCTGTCAGATGATCTCCTTGTCAAAGCTGGGATATAAGCAAGCCTGGTCCACTCCTTTCTTATTTAACACCAACATATGGAAAATTTTTTTTTACAGTATTATGACTTCCTGTGCAAGCTGCCCAATGATCCCTACATCTTGTGTTGGCACAAGCTGTGAAAGTCAGCAGCCCCATTGTATGGATGCAGATGTAGCATCTCATCAAAGTGTTTCCAACTCTCTTTACTTTCTTCCTTTCATTTATTTCTTCCCACTTTCTGGCCCAACTTCACTATCTCATCCATTTCCCTTTACAAAGTTCAAGCGTGAAGCCAAATTTCTTCACATCTGACTCCTTCTATGCAAGCTGAGCACTGACAACTGCCTTGAATGTGGGTGGAAGCTCTCTGAGAGGAGCCAAGGTGGAGCAGCCAGTAAGACTGTCCATGCTGCATGCAGGGCACTGCTGCCTGTGTCAGTGCCACACTGGTGCCCTGCCTGAGGCTCGTGTAGCTCTGCGTAGCAGCATGTGCTGCTGCCACACAGGCAGGACATACAAGTGACTTCCCTACTGCCTATGGCCTTTCAGTAGTCTTCTCTTCCTGTCTTATACAGTTGGTTGTATTAGCACTAAAGAGTATATAATTCTACATCCCACTTGAAATATAGTTGAAATGTGGCAGCATGCAATCATGCTTGTACATTCAGTTAAATGCAGTAATATCAGATTATATTCTGACATGCCATTGCAAACTGAATGCATTTATTTCCTCACGCAGCCCAGCTATAGGTAAAGCTTTTTTTCAGACACATTATATAAACGAAGTCAACACACAACCTGTCTAGATACAGAATACCCTTTGAGAGTGAAATTCTGGTCTCTGAGGAATTCACTCTGGCAATATCAAGATTTACTGTTTTCATCATTAGATTTTGTTCTTAGGATATCAGTCATCAATTCTTTATCAACAGATTTTGTGTATCTCAACATGACTGATTGACTTGCATGTTCAGTCAATGAGAACTCAGAGGCTTCAGCATCTTTTCTGGCAACAACTGCTGGGATGTACTCTCAAGAGTATAAGAAATGTTCTGCAGTACGACCCCCATCTTTTAATATCAATGTCAAGTGTAACAGGTTTCTAATAATAGAATCACCACAACCTGTCCAGCAATTCCAGTCCTGGATTTGCCACAGGACACATCTCATTAGGTTATAGCTAATACAGTAAACAGTGACCCTTCCTAGTAACATGGTAAAAATAGAAAGACTTCACATGACAGAGAGTTTTCTCATCTACAACACTCTTGAGAAGGTTTTATCAGGGTGAGTTGCAGTGATATGTTTACAATTCCTCTTAGACAAATTGCAACAGAACTCTTAGAGTTTCATACGGCTCTTTATAAGTAGGAAGGACAACCATCTCCAGGGTATACAGATGCTAAATCTTTCATTTCAGAACTCACTTATAATTGTATATTCAAAGATTTTTTTTTTTTTTATGGTGGGGACATAATAGAAGAAATGGGAATGTAATGGGGGAAATAAAACTTTCCACATTATCCCTTAACTGAAAGATTTTTCTTGAAAATTTTCACATTCCCTTAATTACTTCCATGAAGAGATCAAGTTGCAAAAGTATCAGTTGCTTTGGGATTAACTGTCAACAAAATAAAATAACATAGTTGTAAGCTGTTGCTCAGCTTAGACTACTGGGGGCAGTAACTCTCTGGTCCAGCTGGTGTTACAGTGCAGTGTTCTCACCAGTGCTCAGTTAAGAGTTATCTTAAACCTACAGAGAATTCATGTGACACCCACAGACTTAACAGGAAGGACAAAAAATGATGCAGAGGTGCCAGGCTTCAGGGGTCTCTGAGCTACAATGCAAGACCTTCATCAACGCATATCCTGCAGCTGCACAGCCACAGCTCCCCAGGGATCCCAGCCTCACGCTTCCTGCTGTGCAGTGCCATAATCCCAGCCTTACAGCCTCGACCACCACCAGAGTAAACTGAGGCAAGGAGACAGGTTACAGTCAGCATGCCACAGCCACAGACCACAGGCAGGAGCAGGGCTGGACAGAGCTATGAAGTCATGATCAGACACCCAAGCACAGGCAGCTATAAACAAAATCTGCAGAGAGCTTTACATCTGCACTGCCTGCACATCCTGGGCCAGGAGAGCAGCTTGTTTCCTGTGAGCACTGGGACAGCCTGCAGGACACCCCAGTCTGAAGGACACCTCAGCCTCAGCTAGGCAGTGGCTCACTGCACTAATTTCCCAAGGCCAGGGACACTCATCCCATTAACCCGAAGTCTGGTTCCTGGGCTGGGCTGTGTTTTGTGGATGGTGCTGTGGTGCATGCAGCAGAGCAGTGAGTGGAACAGAGTGGAACAGGCTTCTTCCTCCAAAAATACACGTATCCATGGCATTTGCTCACAGTGTTTCTGTACATATTGTAATGTCTGCATTTTGTTTTGTCCACATGCCAAGTGTGTACTATATTCAGAATACATGTACACAATTGGGCCTCCCTTTCTTCCCTGTGACACTGGGTAAACTGTGTGTCCCTGCCTCAAGGAATTGAGTGGAGAGGCATTGGAGCATATTTGAAAGACACCGGTTAGAGTTATATACCAGTTTCACACTGAATTTCAACAGGAATGTGGTGTTAGTGTCCAGTTTTATGACCACTGCTACTGCCTGAGTTTCTCTTTGACAGAATTTGATTTCTTCCTAAAGAAGGAGGTCTGAAATGCTGACCTGCACCACATGGGAAAAATGCCAGCAGATTCAAAAATTCTGCATTTCCTTGCTATGGCTTTAGAAGTACTAAAACTTTTTAATTTGTTGTAATAACATAAGTTTTGTTCATCTTTAACTCAAAATCTGGATGGACATATTGTTGTACTTTACAAGCATCAGTTACATATACTAGATTTGATCCAGTACTTGCTGCTTGGTCATTCTCTTTTCATCTGCCCGAGCCTATGTAATATTTAACTCAAGTTTTGAGTATTCATCACAATATCATTTGGTGGATTCTTACCTCTTGCTGACAGCTTTTACATAAGATGTGTAGATGCAGAAATCTGCTCTGTGCCATCCATCTCTGAGTTTCAAGACAGTCTTCTCTGCTTTTGCAGCAGCTTTCATTCAAATTTTTCTTTGAAAATCTCTCATCTGAAAATATGTTTTAAAGGTTACAGGTCACTTATTGCTCTGCAGTCAATAATTCCTTTCCAGATGTCAGAAACTACTGTGCTTTAGTTATACAGTCCTCTGAAAGGCCTTCAGAGGAGACACTATGAATTTTTTTTTTCTGAAAGTCATTTTATTGGCAAAGCATATGACTTACAAAAGGGATATGACTCTATGCTTACTGTAATATGAATTATTACAACACTGTTTACAGCTGAGCTTTAAAAACAATTTTCGGGCAGCTCTGCTTTTGATGACTAAAGCTTAAACCTCTTAGGGTTTTTTACTCATTTTTTAAAGCCAGAGGTGGTGAATTTCTAGTTCCTGATGCCATTTTTGTCAAGCCTGGTGTCTGTAGATCAGGCATATGCACTAGAACTATCTATGCTCTTTTGAGTTTGCTAACAGGAACTCATACAAACTGTAAGATGTTAGAAAATTGTGACACACTGTCTAATTCACAAATTGAGCTAAAGTGAGAGCAGTTCTCCTCAGCCTGCACATAGCTTAAAGCTTGCTCCTTCTGCCTTAGCCCTGAATGAGAATTTGTTGCCTGAAACATTGTCTGTCTTTTAGCTGGTCCAATGAAAACTCATTTGTGCTGAAGAACCATGCCTCGTATGATGCTTTCGGCAAGACTCTGCACAAACATTACTGCTGGAGCTCCATACAGATGTGGCTATTCAACTGGCAGGCAGATCTCAAGAGCTCTTTATTCCTGTCAGCCACAAACCATTATAGAGCAGCATTCTCCAAGAGACAGATCTGCTTGTGGGACATATAAATACTGGTGTTCCTTCCATTGATGTCAATAGGAGCAAAGGATGGAGGTATGATGTTATGAGATGCTAAGTTCTTAAAATATGTTCTGATTTCTATTTTTAAGAGCTGTTTTGCTCTGGAGGATGAAAGGCCTGTTCACTTAATATGAGGAACAAGGTCTGTCTCAGAGATGTGGAAGAACATCTATTCATCCAAAAACTTCGCTATTTCAGGAATAATCTGTAAATTATTTTTAGAGTTTGTTTAAACCGTTGTTAACTATACCTGGCAGATTTCTGGCAAATGCATTATTGTTTCTTTAGACTTCTCCATTCCTGTAAGGAAACTTTTTGGGAGACAGGACTTGTCACTTCTCCTGTTGACACTGTTCTACTTTGTATAAATAATTACACATTCACAGGGACTGGGACTAACACCTCCACCCTCCCCAGGAGGGTTACTGAACCATCAGACTAGAGCATTGTTTTTCTCTCACCAGCTGGCTCCATGAATATTTAAGTATTTTTTACAAAGTGGGACTGTTCCAGTGAAAGGGGCTGATAGTCAGGTCACTGCTATGACGCAGAAACCTGAATTTGCAAAGGAGAGAATTCCTCTCAAACATAGATAGGAATTAGGTTTTGTGAGGCAGGTACTGACTTCTTGAGGAGCACTAATGCAATCCTGACTTTGTCTGAGGGATTTACACATCAATTTGTGTCATTGTTTTGACAACCACTTCCATTAAACATGCTTCTTTAGCCTTAAATGGAATAGATTGCACCAAATGAAATTGAACTTGGAAACTTAACTTCATTTAATCATATTCAGCTCCTGGGTACTGAGTTATTCTTTCTTGTCCAAGTATTCAGTCAATTAGTAGCTCATACTAAATTAGAAAATCTTCTAATAATATCTTGTTTACCAGTATGGCCTACACAAATTCTATGCCTTTTATCTTGGTCTAATCAAAGGTCAGGTAGATAATTTCTGCTTTCTCTTTTAAAAACTGAATTTTAGGAAGCATACCTTGTTGTCATAGACGGGTTTCTGGAAAGGCAGGGTAACTTGGGAATCCACAGCCTAGAAAAACTTCATTTTCCTTAACTGAAAAACATTCAGTTTAACAAATAGACTTATATTTTATGGGTAGTTCAAATACCAAACTAAACCAAAACAGATAAACTGGGGTTAGGAGTGGAACAGACTGCTAAATTATCCAAAATTGAATGGCAGATTTAACCTCTGATTCTTGTATTAATGCAAAGTAGCTGAAGGATTTGGAAATGGAGTCAAAATTGTCACAATAATCTTTGAACACAAGGATGTGGTAAAATCAAAAGCCCTGTTGTGTTTGGATTAGACGTCTGATCACTTTCTTACAGTTAAAATCTTTTGGGTCTAAGTCTTGCATTAGGCTTTGACTGGAAATGGATGCTGGAATCTTCTGCATTACAGAAAATGTAAAAGTGACACAACAGGTATAAAAAAACAATCCAGGGCAGATCAGAGACACTGTACACTGAGTTCAGAATCTACTTAGTTGAATTAGATGTACTGGACTTTCACTTACATTAAGAGGAGATAACTGAAATAAGGGTACTTAAGAGGAGCCTCTGGTGTTAATAATGACAGAAAATTATTAAGGAATCCACAGTCACACTTTTACCTGGGTGAAACCTGTAACCATGGGATGGGTGATGACGAAGAGACAGGCCAGCAAACATTTTAGGGTGGTGTCAAGGCAGAGAGAAGTGTCAGCAGTGTTTAAGTTCCTAAGAGCTCAGAGCTTTGAAAACTTAGTTGGAAAGCTGAATACAGACATGTTGTACTGGGTGGACAGTATAATAATCACGATCTATTGGTTGCACTTAGAACTCAGGCTCCATATGAATCAGTTCTTCTCATGCCCTTTCAAGAATCTATATACCTTGCATCACATATCTACATCTGCACCTATTTCCAGCAAGAATTCTGTGCTATTTGACACTGCACAGGATAATTATTATCAGTGCACTGCAGTACATCTGGAAAGCTGAAGGAATGCTGGCTCAGCATACCTCAGGTAAAGCACTGCACCTCTTAAAGGAAGATGGATCACATAAAACAGGAGCACAAGAGCTGTATCGGCCTTTCAGGCATGCCAAAAGCCAGGCATAATTGCTTTGAAGTGGAAGACTTAGAGCAGTACAGCTCTCCAACTGCAGAACAGGTAACAACAGAAATTTAAATACTCACCAATCCTTGCAAATTCTCTGATTCCCTATTCAAAGATGCTTCCCATCCACCAGAAAATGTTACGTGGTGGAGGCAGGCAGTCTTCATTCCTTTCCTGCTGGAATTAAAATGAAATTTGGCTGTTATCTCAAGAATGAGCCCAAAGACCAGGCTTAGATTCTGGAAAGACTTTTCTCATCTCAAAGTTCTCTCTCAGTAAGTGAGTAGAAGGATTTAAACATAAACACTGTTTCAAAACAGTTGCCTATGCTCAAGTGTCCATGTCCAAACTGAAGTCAAGTATACTTTAGGAACACTGAAATTAAAATATACTTTTACTTAGTCTGGCCTTTATTTTGTTTGGTGGATATGAGAAATTTCCTCAGAGACTGTTAAAACAAAAATAGTCTGAGGCTCTTGAAAGGATTAAAACAAGTAACTCCTGAAATACAAAAAGGATAAACTGCTGCTTGATTCTGGCACTGCACTTCTGATTCCTAATGTACTAAAGGACTGTTGCTGAGTTAGAACTGAATACAAGTTTCAAGCATTTTTATACCAAGTATATATCTAATTTAGGTATATAATGCTGTTTCTATAATGCTTTTCCAGTGTTAACTTACTTTTCTGATACATTTTGTAACTAAAATTACTACTATCTAGAAATCTTTGGTTCTAGCTCCTAAAATTTCCATGTATGTTCCTTCAATTTTTTTATAACTTTTCCCCTTAATACTTTAACATTTGAATGACCTGTAATATTTTGCCAATTGCAAAAAGCACTTATCTAGTACTCAGATGCGTTCTTTGCAATACCGTGCTGAGATTGATATTGACAGTGACATTTCTTTACATATTAAATAACAATGATTCTGTGAAAATCATTACCCAGCAACATAATAGATCACAGATGTGTTTAAAAAACATAATATTAGGCTAAACTCTGAATTCTGGTCTGGAATGCATGTGTCCATCTCCCAGGGCAGTAATTCAGCACTTAGAAAAAGTAAACTCACTATTGTAATGCACATGGCAAATAGCTGAGTTCCAGCCACCAGTGAAATAATTTGGCCCCAATTTTGCATTCCATGACCCCTGTACTCTGATGGGAAGTAGGCCACAGGGACTGTCTGTAATTCCTGTAGTCAGACCTGCCCAGCCCTGGTACAATTTATTGTTGCATAGGAACATCAGTGATGCAACACCCACTTTCTTGCCAGGGACTCTGTGCTGAATAAGGACAACTGAGGATCTAGCATGAACAGCAGGAGGAACCCAGGAAGTCTTTCTGTACTATCAATATGATGCTGTACCTGGCAGAGAATGACTGTACCAAGATATTCCCTCAAAATTACTTCAGCTCTCCTGGATTGGCCTAATCTGCCTGTTAAAGAAATGGTATTCTCCCTGTTCTGAATTTTCATCTTTGAGGACAGAAGTCCTTCAGATGTAGGCTCCCCCAGTTTATCATTCAGATGTAGCTGTTGAGCTGCTCAGTTAAGTTAGGGACTCCTTTTCCAACCAAGAAAACAAGTGCAAGATTTATTACAGCTGATGGAATTTTGACTGTATTTTCCCATCTCTTGTTGCAAAGACTGTCATATCATTTGCACATTTTGTAACGTTTTTTTTCCTCTTTGTCCCCTTTATGGTAATTTGGAAGCAGACAGTGAATTTTCTTATCAGTAAAAGTAGGAAAACAGCATTTCCCACGAACAATACTTTTCTTCCTAAGAGCATTTGCAGTAAATAAAATAGATCCAACTGTTTTCCTTTTTATGTCTAGCCCTATAAATAATAGTAGAGCGAAATTCAGGAAAAGCAATCAAGAGAGCATTGGCAGGAAACAGTTTCTCAAAGGGCTTAGTTCTGATTTCAAATCTGTGTTGCCAGTAACAGCAAACTAATTACATTGAAACTGCACCGTGAGACTCAAGTCCCAGGTATCACCTGCGCATGCATGACACCATAACACATTCGATTCTCTTTAGAAATATCTCTATCCTGAAACTACAGAATTCAGAAGACAGAAAAGAATAAAAATGGAAGGAGGGGGAGGGAACTGAAGCTAGATGCCTTAATACAAACCTCCTTATTTACAGACAATGTAAAAGTCTTTCTTGAATGCCAGAGAATTAAAGCACACACACAAAAAATAGTTACCTTCTTTGCTCAAGGTTCCAGTTTTATTTTTGATAGCAGTCTTGCTGAAAGCACACTCTTATCCTGAAACAGACTTCTCTGGAGCACCCTTGATGCCTTTTGCAACTTTTCTTTCCCTACTTTTGCGCTAAGAGTACTGACAGCCTCTCACGGCACACACTCCTGAGTGCATTCCCATGTGCCTTTACCCTGTGCCTCCAGTGTCACTTGCAGCCAGCTCAAAGGGAAGGTGGCTGTGACTATCACCAGTTTGTTAGCACCGATTGTGTCATGTAACAGCACTGGCTCCACACTCTCATTTTCTTCATTCAAGTCAGAGCTGAGTTTGACAGTGTCTAGTGGAGGTGGTGCCTTTGGGGGGAAAAGGATGCTATTGTACAGTAGATTGTTCAGAATATCAGCTCTTTTCATGTCTCAATCTATAAACTATACTCTGATCTAAGTCTCCAAAAATTTATTCATATACAGACATAAATGAGTGTTGTCATTAAATGAGAACAATGGCTCCAAGGATGATTTATATACATATATAAATATATATATATATATCCCTTATTAAAGTAATTCTATTTTGTACCAAGAAACAGAAAGTCTATTTCTTCCATTTTAGTGACACAATTTTCTAGCTGCTCTCCTATTTCCTTCACAAGGACAACACAATTAATGGTCTCAGGTTTCTTTCCCACATTCAGCAAAGCGAAGGGAATCTGTTTTGTAATTTTGTTTCATAATATTATCCACTTGAAGATTTGCTCATTTAGATTACATCAAGACTGGCTAGCTGATCTGTCTTAGCTTTTACAGCTCTCTAGATAAGAATAGCACCCTGTGACCCTTGATGATGCCCTGCCGGTGCTGGAGCTCAAAAGTTGACCTGCAGAGACTGAGGTGCCTTGCTCCTCTCCTCTCCTCTCCTCTCCTCTCCTCTCCTCTCCTCTCCTCTCCTCTCCTGCCATGGAACTGCCTGATTCACAGGTACCTGCTGGCAGTTCAGGGGCTCTGCCTTTTTTATTTCAGGGCCTTCTACTCCATACTTGATGCTCCTGTTCCTTTTACGTGTTGAGTATTTTCCTCGGACTATTACATTTAAAAGGCACTATTAGGGACATAGCACTTCCTTAAAAACAGGGATTTTTTAGAATCCATTCTTCTGATTGGTACTTTAGCCATTTCCACACCTGCTGTGTGATATGGTCATTGTAAGTGCCTGCTCTTGGTCAGTGGACCCTGGGATGCCTTCACTGGAAGTGTTGAAACAATCTTTTGCAATAGTCTTGCACTATGAAGGAGTATCTGTTCACAACATTATTAATGTTTCAAGCATCCTGATTGATAATGGACACACCAGGAGGTAATTTANACAGTAGATTGTTCAGAATATCAGCTCTTTTCATGTCTCAATCTATAAATTATACTCTAAGTCTCCAGAAATTTATTCATATACAGACATAAATGAGTGTTGTCATTAAATGAGAACAATGGCTCCAAGGATGATTTATATACATATATAAATATATATATATATATCCCTTATTAAAGTAATTCTATTTTGTACCAAGAAACAGAAAGTCTATTTCTTCCATTTTAGTGACACAATTTTCTAGCTGCTCTCCTATTTCCTTCACAAGGACAACACAATTAATGGTCTCAGGTTTCTTTCCCACATTCAGCAAAGCAAAGGGAATCTGTTTTGTAATTTTGTTTCATAATATTATCCACTTGAAGATGTGCTCATTTAGATTACATCAAGACTGGCTAGCTGATCTGTCTTAGCTTTTACAGCTCTCTAGATAAGAATAGCACCCTGTGACCCTTGATGATGCCCTGCCGGTGCTGGAGCTCAAAAGTTGACCTGCAGAGACTGAGGTGCCTTGCTCCTCTCCTCTCCTCTCCTCTCCTCTCCTCTCCTGCCATGGAACTGCCTGATTCACAGGTACCTGCTGGCAGTTCAGGGGCTCTGCCTTTTTCATTTCAGGGCCTTCTACTCCATACTTGATGCTCCTGTTCCTTTTACGTGTTGAGTATTTTCCTCGGACTATTACATTTAAAAGGCACTATTAGGGACATAGCACTTCCTTAAAAACAGGGATTTTTTAGAATCCATTCTTCTGATTGGTACTTTAGCCATTTCCACACCTGCTGTGTGATATGGTCATTGTAAGTGCCTGCTCTTGGTCAGTGGACCCTGGGATGCCTTCACTGGAAGTGTTGAAACAATCTTTTGCAATAGTCTTGCACTATGAAGGAGTATCTGTTCACAACATTATTAATGTTTCAAGCATCCTGCTTGATAATGGACACACCAGGAGGTAATTTAGAAAAACCATACTGAAAAACTGTACTGCTGTTTTGATTAATGCATCATGTCCAGTCTCTGCTAAATGCTAAAATGAAATATGAAGTTTTGTAACTGTGTTAAATATGACATTACTTAAGGTAAAACTAGCAAAGAGACCAAAAAAAAGTTAATTAAAGAATGTAAGCTTAGTTCCTAATAAGTTCCTAAATTCCTAAGGTGTGGGAATATTGTCGATGCTACATTTACATTTGGTACCTCAGGATCAGAAGAACCAGGGGAGGGGAGGTCTATGGCTCATCACAGACATTTTTTATATAAAACCAGAAACCATATTGTCATTTCATAAATGAGCCAAGAGCAAAGCTTGACAGACAAAAAGAGAGAAGAGTGAAAATTCCAGCCTGGGGAAGGGTGGAGACTGCAAGTTTTCCAGTGACAATTCTTGTTTGGGTTTTTATTTCTATAAAGTAGCAGATTCAGTTGAAGGCGTAACATGGATAACTCTTTATCTAACAGATTTAAGCAAATTTGGGAATCCTAGGAACTGGCTGGGCATATCAGTTTGCAAGAGTCATTTTAGGTGCTTGGATTATCAAGAAAATAGGGATAAATCCTCCCTATTGCGTGTTTTCCAATGCTATTATGAAAAGGGACAACTTGCAATGTCAGGAAATACCAAAGTTCTTTTGGAAGTGAAAATATCAAGATCTTGGCACTTAAGACTGCACTGAAAGCGTTGGGGTTGTTTAGCCTGGAGAAGGCTCAAGAGCAGCCTTATTGCAGCCTTTCAATAAGTGAAGGGGACTTACAAGAAAGATGGGGGGAAGCTTTTTAATAGGGTCTGTAGCAATAGGACAAGGAGTAATGGTTTTAAACTAAGAGAGTGTAAACTCAGAAAAGATATGAGGAAAGAATTTTTTATTATGAGGGTGGCAACACCAAGAGAGGTGGTGGATGCCCCATCCCTGGAAACATTCAAGGTCAGACCAGATGGGGCTCTGAACAACCTGATCTAGTCCCTGCTCATTGCAGAGGTGTTGGATTAAGGGTGTTGGACCTTTAAAGGTCCCTGCTAACTCAAACCATCCTATGATTCAAATGAAATAGAGTAATTGTTGATAGTATTTATGTAAATTTAAATTAATTTCACAGTGTCAGCTGAACAGGACCTGTACAAAAACACCAAGAGAGTACTGAAGAGTCTTTTGCCATGGTACAAAATGTCAAGGTATTTTGTCCAGGTGACTCTCCACAGAGAAAAGAAGATTTGGTAAGAAGCCTGAAAGCTTGGAGCATAAACTAAGCTTCATTTTCAGTCAGGTCATCAGGCCACTTTGGCCGCTGCGCAGCATCATGATTCACTTTGTCACAGGAAAGATGTCAGGGATACATGGAGGCACAGGAGGTTTGCACCAACATCCTTTTCAAAGAACATCTCAGGGACAGCCTATTGCACAGGGTTACATTTCAGGAAGAGGTTTCCACTTCAGTAGTTGTCTCATTTTCAGGCAGACAAGGTCTCACTTGCCAGACATTCATTAGGAAATTTGTCTCTTGTCAGCTTTGTGTACAAAATATCTTTCTTCAGTGACTGATATGGAGAAGCTCTCACCCCTGGATCACCAGCATCACTAGCTGAGCCCAGGATTGCTGGCAGCATCTGGTGGGGGAAGAGGGGCCACTCAGGCTGGCATTTCTGCCAGACCGCTGCAGGAGGCAAAGACATCCTGGGACAGCAGGCATTTTTTATAATTACTATGGCACTAGCCCTGTAGTTCATATGTTTAATGTCCATCACTAAAGATTCATCATTCCAAGCCTGAAGACCTGTCACCTCAGAGACATGTGACGGAAAATAGTTTTCATTCTATCTTCAAAAAGAAACTAATGTAGAAAACTTTTGCTGCAATGTCAACTCTCAAAAGTTAGACATCTTTTGTCCACATTAATAAAGACACTTTGCTTATGCAACTTCATACTATTTTTGTCACATAACCTATGCATCATTTATGCAAAGAATACATACACAAGGCAGCATAATTAAGATTGCATGAGACTGTAAATCTGCCATCTTTTGGGTTTGAGCTTAAAACCTTTCTAGCTGAATTTATAACCACTACCTACAAAAAATTCCTAACTCTGCATTCCACGGTTTTATCCCAAAAAGACAGGGATTCTAACATGCTGATCAAGCAGCTTCCCGACTTCAATAATGAAATATCATCAGCTTATGAAAGGGTTTATTTTATTTGGTTCCCTGCAAGGTCATTCCTGTTTCTGTGTTCCTAACAGATCATAATTTAGCTGAAGATTAATGTCAATGCTAACACGTTTATTTATGGCTAACTGCTTACTGGCCTTTTACTTTTCTGCTCCTTCTGCAGCCATTGATGGAAACCAGCCAGACATCTCTGGGTTAGTTTGTGGGTGAATTCTCTCTAGCAACATCATTTACATTTGGTAAATGCAATTTAATTTGAGAGCCTTGTTTATAGTCTGTCATTTACTACTTGTGGTATTCATAATCTATTTAATAGTGGGGCTCTAAAGAAGTACTTAAGCACACTAGATTCAGGGTGTTTAGGGAACACACATTTAGGGCGTGTTCCTGGACAGGCAGTTCCAGGGAGTGATGCTGCTGTTTTCCTGATTGGCAAAGGTGCAGGAGCTTGGCTGCACAGGCTGTTCATGGGCTGGGGGCTTTCCCAGCAGCCTGTTTATCACCTCAATTTGCTCAACAGCCCTGAATTGCTGCACAGATCTATAGATATGCTTGGCTGGCAATGCAGAACCTGTTAAGGTGTTAACTGTTCAAAAGCTTAAAACTGCCTTCAGATGAGGCCAAATCTGCAGCAACCACATATAAAAGGAGTCCTCCAACGTGCAGTCCATGGGAACTATCAGCCTTTGTTGGTGGATTTGCATGGATCACAGCTCTTCAGTGGATATAAGGTCTGAAATATTCTTCTTATAAAATAAAGGGTCTTCTCTAGACTAAAAAACATTGACAGAAAGGAGCAGCAAGGAACCCATGTGTATGTGCTGTGAGGATTACACAACTTTCTGTCATACACACTGACCTCCAGATCTAGCAATTTTTATTATCATTATAATATACCTAATATAATATATTATATTGTATCATTATTATAGCTTCATTACTACACCAAATATACCTAGTGGTAGCAGTTAAACTTCTAGCTGCTAATCAGCATCTTATTGGTCATGGTGTAAGTAAATGTCTCCTTTTTAGCTTTCTTACTTCCCATTTCTGTCACTTAAAATCAGTTCAAAACCCAGCTGCAAACAGTCTCTGCTCTCACAATGTTATGATCTCTGTTTCCACAGCCCCCTTTTTGTGAGGTGGACTCCCTCCCCAACCCTCCACCAAGTCTTGCCTAGATGTGGCCTGCTCCTTCCTCCAGTCCCAGTGGGGGAATGTGGGGCAGCCTCTCCTCAGGGCTGCAGGCCAGGCCCTCTCACCTGGCTCACAACACACTTGCAGTCCTAAAAACCTGGGCCTTGCGAAACCCATAGAGTGGTCCCACTACCCACAGGGGTAGTGGGACCACTCTTCTTTGCATTTTGCAGGAATAGGAATGTTAAGTGCTCAATAAATGAGCTAAAAAAAAGAGAATAGGCTTTTATTCTGCCTTATATGCAGGAGAATTTCTGTTTAGTTCCTCGAGTCTTTGTTCAACTGGCGGTGCCTGAACATTTCTATAGACTTACCTCCTTCTTTTGCAAGAAGCACATGTGGGAAGAAGTACTTAAAAATAGTAAGAGGAACAGGTTTATTTAAAAGCAATACTCAGAACATAAATTATCACTTATTGATGTGATAATCTGTATGTCATTGTTCAATAACACTAACAATGCGGGGTTTTTCAAATGTCATGTTCAATAAGAATATTGAACTTAATTTTTCATTTATTTTCTCAGATAAACAACTTTGGCCCAAATCCTGTAAAATGCCCGAGTATTGAGTTCATCATTGTATGCTCTCCCACAGCCTTTTAAAGAGAATCTTTCGCAGCCAGAGCGAAAAGGCTACTAAATGGGTCAGGATTACCCATTGGTAAACAAAACGAAGCATTTCAAGTTTACTTTAGAATTTAAATAAAGAAGAAATTTCAAAGCAGCATTACTATTTTTCAAGCTCTGGGGGAGCTGCAGACGATTGCACAGCCGGTAACACTGAGTTCATTCATGCCCAGGACAAACACCCGCACTGTGCCACCTGAGGACAGCAGCGGGGCGTCGCGGGGGGCTGCGGGCTCGGGGCGGGGCCGCGGGCGGCGGCGCGGGGCCCCCCGGCAGCCCCCGCAAAGAGCGCGGGGCCGGGGGTGACCCGGGCCGAGCCCGCAGCCCCCGAGAGGCACCGGGGCGGGGCCGGGCACACCCGGGACAGCGCCCGCGCCGCGCCGGGAGAGAGGGCGGCCCTGCCCGGGCCCCTGCCCTGCCCTGGGGGCGGAGGGCCGCGGAAGGCTTTGCCTCCTCCCCCGGCCCCAGCAGCCACAGGAGGAGCAGGCGGCGGTCGGAGTAGCGGCTCCGTGGCACCAGCCCTGCCCCAGTCGCCGCTGCCGCCCTGAGATGCCGCCCGCCGTCCCGCTGCTGCTGCTGCTGCCTCCGCTGCTGCTGCTGCTGGCGGCTATATGTCCCGCCGTCCCCTCGCACAGGTACCGCCCCCCGCTGGCCCCGCACAGGTACCGCGCTCCTCTGTCCCCGCACAGGTACCGCCCCCCGCTGTCCCCGCACAGGTACCGCGCTCCGCTGTCCCCGCACAGGTACCGCGCTCCGCTGTCCCCGCACAGGTACCGCGCCCCCACCCCTCCCTTCGTGCCCTGCAGTCGCGTTCCCACCGTGCCTCCGTGGGGTGCGCGGGTGTTTCAGTGCCTGTGACTGCATCAGGGCTGGAGTATTTCCCACGGAGCCCGGCGCCCTGCGAGAGCAGCCCGGTGCCAGATAATCTGTAACCTCTCTAACATAACGGTATCATACAGTGAGGTATCCCGGTGTCTAAAGCTCGGCAGGGCACTCGCTCACCATCGTGTCCTCAGCAGTAGCAGTGGTTCCACACAGGTTTTCCAGGGCTCCTCGCGTGTCCGTGCAGCGTGTCCGGAGCCAGCACCAGCACCTGAGTTCAGCTGAAGTGAGCCCTGAGCACTGCTGGGCCACAGGGCTCAGCAAGGGGTGGGTTGTGCTACTGAGGTACAAAAAAGTCCCAGAGACTTCCTTGATTAAAATATATAAATTGAAAGCATAGAAAGGAACGAGAAGTAATTTTTATATCAGTGCTGTTTGAACTACTATTATATGTACTATAAAAGGCACTGCTAATGACTTTTTAATAATTATTTTTCCATTATAATAGCAATTTGCAATGATGTATCACACTAGCACACCACCGCTCTTAGGAAGTAAAAAAAGGAGGGAGGGATAACAGTCTGTGTCTACCCAGAATTAAGGTCCAAGTAGTTAGTTTTTTCTACACCTAAGTTCACGCATTAAATCGCACATTCTATGTCAATAGTGATTTTATGTAAATAATTAAATATGTCTCATGTTAGCAATGGTTTTAAGTATTTAAGCTGTTGAGACACTTTGTGCCTCTTATACATATATAATATGATATATATATTATATATATATTATATATATATGTCATTTATATAAAAAATAAATTATATATATATTGGGTTTTTTCTGTTATTCTCAGGCCTGCATTTACATGTGGAGGAGTTGTATCTGGAGAGTCAGGGTTTATCGGGAGTGAAGGATTTCCTGGCGTCTACCCACCAAACAGCAAATGTACTTGGAAAATCACAGTAAGAATTTTTAATACCACAAAATCAGTGCTGAAGACAATGAATAATTTGTTGTTAAACTGTGTTTTACATGGGGTAACATATGTGCAATAATGAACTCAGTAAGTCAAAGTAGCTCAGCTATCTGGAGCTTTTTAGGGTTGATGTAACGTGATAATAGTGGCTGAAACAGAACTGGCCTTGTCTCATGTCAGAAGGAAATTTTCATTGACTTCTTTGATGCACCTCTAATTGTTTTAAATTAACCAATTTACAAGCAAGCATCTCTCCTGTCACTGTGGAAAGCAATAGTGAGTTCTATCAAAGAAAAGATTTGAGGTGGGAATTATGAAAAGCAAAATTTCTTGGCAAGAAGACATATAAAAAGTTTCAATCAAACCCCAAAAATTCAGGCAGGTTTGCTTGAAGTATGCTGCTAGCAGTGTTCTGTGAGCCAGGACATCTGGAGTCTGTCATACAGTGACAGCAGTAGGGAAGTGTTGTTACATTTATAAATGACTATGTGAAATGGAACCATGTGGTACAATTGATATTTTGATGCTGAAATGAGACTGTAGGGCAGAGATATCATATTGTCCAATCATGGACAACAGATTCCATGGAACAACTAGGACTAAATACTCATGCTGGATGTCCTTATCCACAGACCCAGAGAAAGGGATGTGAATGAATGATTACTTTTCCTCACATTGCACAGACTAAAGCCTCTGAAATTGCCCACCAAATTTCCTCTCTTTTTTAGGCATGGTTCACCAAGAACTCTTCTGACATTTGGGCCTACATAAAAAATTAGAAGGCATAAAAAACTAAGGTAGTCTGTGTGTTGACAGGACCACTAAAGACAACTTCAGTTGCAAGACTGCATCACAGGCTAGGTGTTGGCAGGAGAATAGGATGTCACAGGATAATTGTTTCCTGCTTCTATAGAGATGCTGACGCAAAGCACAAGACATTGATCTGTTTACAGTGTTCAGTTTAAAACAACTCTCGTACCCAACCGAGTGATGTGATTTTAATCGTTTTATCTGAAAGATTCCAGTGAAGCTGCAGAGATGCTTTCTGCACCTTTCTGTTGCATTATTATTGGGGCTTAGTTAGAGGTTACCTTTGATCTGTGTCTGACCTCATCCAGAAGAGGATGTGAAACACGGTGTATGCCCATAAACTTGATTTCCTTGATGCCGAGGGGCTGAGGTGACAGCAATCAGCATGGCCCACCTTGCAATCTGAAGAGCAGATGCAAATTGCATTTGGAATCATACACACATGCCTTAAATAAAAGGGAAAAACATACGAAGTTAGTTTAACAGTATAACTCAGAATTAGATGTTCAAAATTGAATCTGGATGGAAATAATAATTCTGCTTATAACAGCATGAAGTTTTTACCATTAAAAAACTTAGATAACAAATGGAGGCAGCACTAAAGAAGCTATTCATGCTGTGTATCTGCTCTTCATATATGGGGGGTAGAGGGAGAAGACAAAAAATTATTGTACTTAGAAAGTCCATACAGAATGGTTTCATTGCAGACTTTATGTGGCTGTTGCTAACAAGATGCCAGCATCCAGGTGAGCCTGGGCATGGTGAGAAGCATTACTACAAAGCTGTAGCAGAGCTGTGTCTGCACTTGAGCTTTCTTGACAATGGGAGGAACTCGATGGCTTCTGTCATTTCATGATCACCCTGACTCCCAGTTTTCTGCTGTGCTGCCATTTGACTGCCTCCTGCTTGTCCTCTGTACTTTGCCCAAAGCCAGAGAAGGGCTGCACAGCTGGAGTAGTCCAGGCTTGCTTGTGCCCTCACCCGATTTAACCCCTGTTTTATTAAACAATAATGTTCACTAAGCCAAGCTGATTTCTTTTCCCCCATGAACTGTACAACGCTCTGTGTCTTTTAGGTGTGCAGGAAGAATGTAGGGAAGGCAGGGACTAATAAACTTGAAAGACTAAGCCTGTACTCTCTTTAAAAAGACCATGGTTTACCAAACTGCAGCACAGTGGTACACTCAAGGGTCTGGTTAGCCTGAATTTAAACAACAAAATCCTTTCACCAAATACTGCTGAGGCTCAGAATAGCTTGCAATAGCACCCAAGAAAGAAAGCCAGTTACACTGCCATGAAGATATACTCTGTAGTTACTGTTAGTCTTCCTCATTTAGCATCTGGTCTTAGAAAGTGACTAAGACATTTGCCTGTCTGTTTTAGCCAAGGGCTGTGAACACCCTCCTGAAAACACTCTGCTAATACAGGATCTGACAAGTCTGCAAGACTGAAAGAGACGTTGATTCACTTTGTGTCTGGGTCACGAGAAGCATGAAGCTGTTGTTTTCTCAACGACAGGATCTCATCATCTGCACAAGAAATGCAAAGAGAGAATTGAGCAGAATGAGAGCTAATTTGTTGTTTAGAGGAAAACAGGTTTAGAAACATTACAGGTAATACAGATAAAGCAATGTAGCATTCAGGTATCATCTGCAATTTTTCCAACTAGTTAGCTAAAGCTAGAAGAGTCTCTCTAACTCAATTATGGTTCTGTTATTTCAAGAGACTGGGACTTTTTCAGCTGGCTAAAGAAAACAGCTTCTCTATTCTAAGAGCTCTAGGAAGTGTTCAGCACATGCTTGTGGTTCTATTACAACTTTGGCAGACTACCCAGCAGCTTTTCACTGGCTTTGCTAAGCAGTCATTTGTAGAGCTATTGCCTTTCCTATAGTAATGTGTATAGCTTTATCTAAAATATATCATATATGCTTACTTTTAATACTCTGTAATCCTTCTTGGCCATCACCTCACATAAATGTGTCACATAGTCCAAGAATCTGGACTGCTGTCCTGTGTTTTTCTGGCAGACAGCTTAGTTCCCATAAAACTCCAACAACTTTATGTGCAATTATAATACTGAAAACTGTCAGAGTTACATAACGTTATGTTTTTATAGGTTCAGGAGCTGCCTTCTAGCAGGTTTGCTGACAATAAGCAAAGTTTGAAAAATTTACTTATCAGGGCAGTTGGGAATCTGCCCTGAGGGAGCAGAATATTTACAATAATTTTTTCTATGTTTTAAGCATTCATTTTCCTATGTCATTGTAAAATGGCCCTTCCAGTAGAAAACAGGTCTTTACACATTGATTGTATTGCCGGAAAAGAGGGAGATGAACAGAATCTAATGCCCTTGTCAGGAACAGCAAGCTAATACAAATTTTTCAAATTGGAGATGGAGAACAAGCAACTAGGCAGAAATCATGATTCTTCCCAGGATGTAACTCCAACTAACTTCCACATTCATCCTCAGCAGAGAGAAATAATACGTTTGGCTTGCAGGCAGCTGTTCTATTTTTCAGCTCTACCTGGGACTGCTATAGCAAAACATACAATCAGCATCTTTGTATTAAACGTACATCAAAATATATTCAACCCAATACAGGTTTAAAAGCTAGGCAAAATATTTTTATGAAAGTTGGCATTTAAGGGGATTCCTCCCCCAGAAAGATGATTTTCAAAGTAAATAGTCTAAACCATGTAGTTTTGATGAAGAGGGCTTTGTATTCAGTCAGAACAACAACGGAAAAACAGCTTCACTACTTTAAAGGTAACTGAACTTTGATTAACATTATATGAAATATCTGCAAGGAATGATAACCAAAAACAATCTCAGGACCTTATTTTGAGGCGTGTTGTATATATGAAATAATCATGCCCTTTTGAAGAAGTTAGCAATCTACACAGATGATTTTAGGGAATTGTGCTCTACAAAAACTCCCTCTAAAAATTTCTTCAGCCTTCTGTAGGAGTCAGGCATCCTTCACATTAGTTTAGGATCATAATTTTTGAACCTAAAGAAGTTCATAGAGTTAAAATAGGAAGGGAAGCAGAGAGTGAGTATGGGTCAGTTGCCTTCTTTGGACAAGGAGAAGCAGAGGATGAAGTGCCTCTGTTGTTGAAAGATACCAGCTGGATGGATAAAACAAAAATAAGGCACACCCTGCAGAGGAAGCATCACATCATTCTTCCTTTGACTCCTCCCTATTTTTTTTTCTTTTTCTTTTAAGAGCTGAATTCCTTCCAGTTCTTCCACTGAGGTGTCCCGTCTTCTTACTGCATCGGGCTCAGATGTGGCTCAAAGTAAACAATACTGAGTCATGCTGGCCTTTGCTTGCTCCCCTGTGTTTCTCATGGAACAATATTTTAAATGTCCTGGGATAATCATTGGCAGTTTTTAGCACATTAGTTCTCAACATTTAAAGAAGTGAAATGGTAGAAATCAAAGAAAAGTATGGTTTTGTAAAGATGCCTGTGTTTAGCACAAGATTTCTTGGGAGTAGCTGCAAACTGGAACAGCTGCTGCCAGAATGTGGAACCACCATCCTCTGCACTTCTGATTGTCATCTACTCAGACCACAAAATTTTAACTGATTTAACATACTGGAACAAATTTGTTATTTTTGTGAATGACAAATATTTTAATAAGCAAGTATATTTTTAAAATAAAAGTAATAGAAGTAAGTAGTGACTGTAATTAAGGGCCTGCCACGTTTCTTTAAATGGCTTACCTCCCAAATTCAGCTAAACATGAGCAAGGATTACTCTGACAACAAAAACCTGCAGTAGGCTCCTTGTTAAACCTTCATGACCATGTGGCTGAGTTTTTCCAGCACGATTTTTACAGACTGTCGTGAAACAGAAATCACTACATGAAATATCCTCCCCCCATCTCTGGGGAATGGTCTTGACCAAGTTCAAATAGACTAAACTGACAGAAGCAGAGATTAAAACTACAGTAAAATATAATGAGAAGGTGGAATGTTGTATAGTATAGTATAGCCAGTTGTAGAGAGAGGAGAAGGAAGCAGAACACTGCACAGGATGACTGATACTATGAACCAGAAAACCTAAGACTTGAGGGAATGGCTGGCTGCAGTTCGGGGTTTGGCAGCTTTGCCAGCGTCCTCTCCCGCCTGAGCAGGGGTCTGTCCCATGTCCTGGTTCCCTCTGTCCCTGTGGGGTGGCACGAGGGAGTGGAATGTCCAGGGGCTGGAGTGAGCGCCTTGGGGCTGGTGTGAGTAGAGCAGTGCTGGGGCAATGCACTCCTGGAACAAAGCTGTCAGTGAGCACCATCAGCATTACTGAGGGGTAACCACTTGGCTAAATCTGAATGCAATTTTCCAAGGACAGCAAAAAGACCTTTTCTTAACCCAGAACCAGCCACCTCTCACATTTCCACTTCCTTCTTCAAACTCTGGGAGAGAGCAGGTATATTCAAAGAAGCAATTCAGGCTGAGAACGTTGGGAAAAATCTCATAAGGACTGATAAAACTGTTTAATCTAATATGCTAGAGCAACTTCTGTTCAGCTTTCAAAAACAGGAAGGAAAAGGGGAAATATCTTAAAGACGGGCAAGTTTTAGCCAAAGCTGCAAGACACTGTTGTGGAATATATTGGACAAACTTAACTGTAGGCATGATAATTTATTTAAAAACACGATAACCTTTAAAGGTCACTCCATTTGTGTCCTGTCATACCAGTTGTACAAACTTATGAAAATGACTGTTCCACCCCAAAAGAGCATATGCCATTTTACATACATACTTCTGGAAAAAAAGGCTTCTAACTGCCTAAATTTGACTTTATCTAACTAATTTTACTGTCAGCATTTCTGAACTGACTTATCCAGTCACACAGAGTTTGCAGTATAACCATAAATAATATTCAGGTCTTCTGGCAGAAATACCAAATTCATTTTAGCTCATTTTCTGTTAAAATGACCACACTTCATTGCTCCTTAGTGATCCAGACGAGAGGACGAGTGAATGCAGTAACAGATTTAGATATGGGAGCAGTGATTCAAGGAATAAATTCAAGATTGGGTGAGTTGTGGTTTTGCAGCAGTAGCAGTGATGTGTATCAGCACAGGGGGCCTGAATGCATTTTTGAGAGAACTTTGAACTTCAGAGAAAAGTTCTCTGAAACCAGCAGCAAGAACTGCAGGGGAGCTGGTCAGGCAGTGTGCACAGGGACCCTGGGCAGCTGAGAACAGCTCAAGCTGAAGTCTGTTCTGCTGCAGGATCAGTAGCAGCACTGGACATAAAAGCAGCCACGAGTGAGTAACCTGAACACAGCTACAGCACATTTTCCAGTACATCTAAAGCTGCTGCTTCTGTCAGTTTCTTCTAGGGGTTAAAGAAGTGACCTCCATTTATAGCACTTCCGTCTATATTTGACAAGCAATTTTTAACTATTGAGATTCAGTGTTAAACAGTTTGACAATTTCATATAGGAACAGTTTAGTTTTAGTTTATTTCCAACCAGTGTTTTAAAATGAGTCACTGTTAAAGAATGAAAAAAATTTTGAACTCTTAAATAACGTGGCTTAAATATGAACTTAATGCGGATATATTAAGTGTGTGTTTAAAGCACAAAATTATAGTAGTCTCTCAGTAAAGCAGAACAGCTGTAATTATTTTAATAGCTAACCACTCTACCATGATATGGATTGAATGCACATAATTACCCTTGCCTGTCTAGGGTCTCTCAATACTTTAAAATACTGTTTCCCTTCTTCAGTTCTGTTACACAGCATTAAGTGCTTTATTAGAATAGTTTTCATTTCTCAGTATGCTGCTTTTTCTCTTAAAAGCTTGTAACTGTATCCCAGGAAATGTTCTCCTCTTTGTAAACTATTATGTTGTCTTAATTTATGTCCTTCTCTGTCCTCTTGTCTCTTTTGCGCTGTCCACAGATGCAGACATGTAAGATTTTCCCTGTCTTATGTTTCCTCAGGAATTTCAGAAAACAAAACTCTCTTCTATATTGAGGACACCCACTAATGTTTCTTTTGAATTCTCTGTTTATAGTTTTATATTGTCTTTCTAAATACAATTCTTTCACTGCCCCCACTCCAGTAACTAAGTATTAGGGTTGTACAGTGTTAGTAGTAAAGTTTCCAATTTTATTATAAATGTAAGATGTATGTCAGTACATTAAAAAAGTCCTTCAAACTATGCAATTTGGTAACACAAATCAGAGAGAGAGAGGCCATTTTATTTGTTTAAAATGGTAAATTGCTTTTTCTGTATTTTTTTCATATTAATCTCATCCTCCTCACCTTACCTGGTGACAGGGAGCTGCATGGCTGATTCTATACTTTCAGCAGAAAATAAGAGAAACACACCAAGCTGAACTGGTTTATAAGTTACTGCATGAGCCTGACTAGAGGGTAGTCTGGATCAGAAATAAGATAATGGCAAGAGATGGCCAGAGCTTTGTATTTAGGATTGGTCCAAGTTACTTTAAAAACTTGTTTGTCTGGAATATAGTTGACAAGAAGAGCTGATCTGACAGGAAGAGAAGGGTATGAAAACAGTCATGCAAACAGTGGGATCAGATAGATATGTGGTCACACTTCCAGATGCATCTCTCCCTCCTTCCCTCTCTCTGCAGGTCCCAGAGGGAAAAGTGGTGGTTCTTTCCTTTCGATATTTAGACCTGGAAAGTGACAATCTGTGCCGGTATGATTTTGTGGATATATACAGCGGCCATGCCAACGGACAGCGCATCGGCAGGTTCTGTGGTACTGTGAAACCAGGTGCCCTTGTATCCAGCAGCAATAAAATGTTGGTGCAGATGACTTCAGATGCTAATACTGCTGGAAGTGGATTCATTGCAAAGTTTTCTGCAGCAGAACCACATGAAAGAGGTAATTAACCATTATATATGTGCTGAAGACAAATATAACTCAGCTCTATCCAGAGCCACATTAATGCTTAAAAAGATGTGGTCCCAGAGATACTAAAGATTGTGCTATTTAACATATTTATTAATTACCTTGCTTAGCAAATAGCAAAGTGTAACTGTTTAGCCATCTTAGTTCATCAACTAGTAAAGAGAAAGGCTGACAAGTCTTAAGAGTAGTGGAAGAAGTGTACCTAGTAGTAGACTGGTAATAGCTAGTCATTAAAAAGGCAGATGAAATTCAATATAGAAAAATGTTGCAAATAAGGGGAAAACACTCTAACTTTGTGTACACTACAGCAGGTTCTGAATTGACTCTTACTGGTTTGGAATGAGATGTTAAGTTTAAAATACATAATGTATGAAAACAGTGGTTGAGCATCAATCCAGTGCTTAATAGGTATCAGAAAATAAACAGAAACTTAACAATTTTTAGAAAAGAAAATAAAGACCAAACAATAACAACAAAAAATTACACCATTATAAATCCATAATGCATGTATATCTTGAATAAAGTGTTTCTTCCTGATGTTCCCATATCAGAACTGAATATTATAAAATTATCAGAAGGAATCAGAGACAACAAGTATGATAGAGTTAGAAGAACATCACATACACAAAGATGAACTGCACAGCATGAACTTCTTCATGGTGGAAAAGTCAAAGGGACTGTAGCAGATGGCTTTAAAGTCATGACTGGTGTGGAGAAAGTGACTGGGGACCACAGTCCCTTGCAATAAAAAGCCAGATGAGCAAGTGGCTCCAAAGGAAAGGAGAGGGGGATTTTTCTCTGTGACTTGTGAAGAGCACTGTGCCAGGGGATATTGTGGATTGTCTGTTTCTACCCTGGTTTAAAAACACTTACAAAAATACATCAAAGCAAAATTCATCGGGTATGATTGAACATAAAGGCATTGCCTGGTGCTTGGGAAGAGTATGACCAGTGAGAGGCTGGGAGGTTATTGGGAGGTGGTATTGCCCTAGTTAGAGACTCTTTTTCAAGGCTTTTGCTATTGGCATGATAGCAGACTAGACAGGTTGTTGAGCAGAGACAGTGCAGGTGATGAGTAACTTACCAGGCCTTCCAGTTGTAACCTTGTATCAATAGCTTCTTGAAATGTATATTAAAACACTGTGATGGAGAACTGAGAAACTAACTGAGAATTCTTATTAATTTACAGTTAATTTTATAAGAAAGTTCATCATAATATTGTAAATAAGGATTACATACCTGATGGAGTTTTTAATTTGGAACTGAGGCCAGGAGATACGGAAGAAAAAGACCCCTCTCCACTGAGAACACTGCACAGGCTGCAGTGCCTTTGGGAGTGCCTATCAGCCCCACCATCGCTGCCCCATGGGCTGCGGGGATGGCTCCTGCAGTACCTGCGGCCTCTCCTCCCCCTCCAGCCATTTGCAAGAATGCTTCTCTCTCTGTTTTGCTGCCGTTTATTACCTGTGTTTTCCCAGAGCTGCCTCGGGTTGAGGCGGAGGGCTCGGCCGTGTCTGTGGCGGGGCTGTGGCAGAGGCCGCGGCCGGGCCCCTCAGCGCGGCCCTGCAGCACCTGAGGGGCGGCAGCGGCTGCAGCTCCCCGCGGTGCTCAGGGCCCCGCGCTCTGCTGCTTTGCAGGGGACCAGTACTGCGGGGGGCGGCTGGAGAAGCCGTCCGGGTCCTTCCACACGCCCAACTGGCCAGAGCGGGACTACCCCGCGGGAGTCACCTGTTCCTGGCACATCGTGGCCCCGAAGAACCAGGTAGGGCACTGCCATCGCCCTGCTGGCACAGCTCACTTCCAATGCCTGCACGGACCAACACCTCAGGGCAGCCGGGTGCCCACGCTGCCCCGGGACACTGCAGCGGCACCTGGCTGGCACAGCGGGCTGGGCAGGGGCAGCGAGCACAGGCACAGCCACGCTCCGGCCAGCCCGCCTTCCTCTCCTCTATTGTCCTTGTCACACCTGTGCTTCCACAGGGCCACGCACTAGTACACTCCCCTAAATGAAACCCATTAAAGCATTTGTGTCTGCTGAGGCGTTTAGGCTAGGGAGGGTTTAAAAATTATTTTCTTAATTCAAAAAATACCATGCAAATTAAGTTAGGGCAGGTGATCATTTCAGCACCGAACATGATGATGACCAATGCTGCATTTAAGTCTAACAATGTTTGAGCATTTTTGGTGTTGCTGCAGTTTCTTATGGAGGTACCCAGGTAGAGCTGATTGAATTTAATAAAAGCAGTTTGTTTTATTTCATATTTTGAAGGCTCCATCGCATAACATGCTTGCTTAATTAGCCAGATGCCATGAGAGCATATGTTACCACTTCATTAAGAGCTGGGGAGGTGTGACAGCAGACTGAGAGAGCTCTTGTGCCACGCATGGCAAACACAAGTGTGTTCCCTACACTGTAGGGCGAGTCTCAATCCTAGCTGCACATTTTCTGCTTGCTGCTGAGCCATCTGCTCTATATCTTAGCAGGAGGTCTACAGTGATTGAATGTTTTGGTTGACAAGCATGTTTGGTAGATTGCTTTTCTTGCCACATCCAGCTTTTAAAATTCATTTACATATAAAGATGACTTTTCATCTTCTGCTCATGACTAATCCTTGAAATAAAAAAGCTGCCCCAAATAAATATATTCTTCTAATCTTTCCTACTTTTCCATTTACCGAGACAGTTCCTCCCTTGAACTGAAGCAGTATGTCAGCTTAGTCTTTCCTGTAGTCCTTTTTAATCCACGTTTGCAAGATACAGGTAATTTAACAATCCTAGATAGGCAGTGATTTTTAAACCCTTATCTGTAAACTGCAGATAACTTTGTTTTTTTCCAAATGTCTCTAGATAAGCCTAGGAACTTTTCCTAAGCTCATAGAGAAGATTTGAGAAGGGCTATATCAACATGAAAATAAGGGCATTATATCCTGTGCCTTGTGATGATTCTATTCCATGACTCTACCTCTTTCCAAATATATATTATTCTTGTACTGCAACAGTGGTTGTTTGCATAGAAAAAATACAGAATTTTGACAGTGACAAAAGCCATTTTCCATGAAGTAGTGAATAAGTATCTCTCTTCAAGTTGCACAGAAAAAGCTCCCGAGTCTTCCATTTGCCAGAATTTAGGTGTTATCTCTATTTCCCTTCCATAAACATATGAGTAATAAAACAAGGCACTCTTGTTGCTTCAAATACAAACCAATAATTACTTAATTTATTACAGAAGATGAAGAAGCTTCTCCTGATCATTAAGAGCTTCTGTTCTACCATGAAATACTTATTAGTGTGAAGTGCTCTTATTGAACAATAGTAAAGTAGATGTTATGGCCTGCTCTTTTGCCTGCTATGGAAAAATTTAGCATTTCTATTCCCAACTGCATCACTGCTTTCTATACCATCTTTTTTGATAACAAGCATGTTATTCAGATGGGTATTCCATTTAAAGTGCATTTTTTCATCATGACACTGAGGGTTTTGAAACAAGCCTGTTAGTCATCTCTGAAATCAAGTCCC
This sequence comes from Nicator chloris, assembly GCA_013400495.1. NCBI lineage: Eukaryota > Metazoa > Chordata > Aves > Passeriformes > Pycnonotidae > Nicator > Nicator chloris. The sequence continues at coordinate 59,453 of WAAE01025726.1, forward strand.
CCAAGGTTACTCATACTTTCCCATACTCATGGGAAACAAAATCATGCCTTCAACATCTTAATAGTGCAAAACTATAACCAAGCAAAATTAAGACAGCAGGTGATAACAGGCTATCATTACTATGAATGCAGAACAAGATAACTTTGACTATGTCAGTAAACAAATAAATTATGTGCCATGTACAAATTACTTCTTTGTACAGTCTTAGAAGATTTAATACCATCTTTAGTTTGAGTCAGATCTTTATAAAGGTTGATCTACAATCAGCACAAAATCAGTCTTGTCACTCAAGCCTTATTTGTGCTATTTATGGGAAGATGATTTAAATACTGTTGTGCTTCATGTAAAGAAGCAACCTAAATGCATATATATAAGCTCTGTTTCCATGCAGCAGTTAGCATGGCTTCCTTGCCACACATGACTGGCAGAGTTATTCTGCAGGACTTCATTTCAGAGTAGTAGATGCCATTTCTGTTTTCTTGTACATTTTTTTTTCCTTAAGTAGAAAATTCCATAAATAAAAGTCGTTGAGGATAATAGCATAAGTACTGGAAATACTGGAATGATTCTAGTTCACATTTATGACTTGCAAAGCCTCAACAATTACGGAAATCTGACATGGAAACACTATTCTTCTAAGTACTTACTTTCTCTTGGGTTTAGTCATACTATTTGCTAGTTTTCTTTCTATCAACATTTTAATATCTTTTTTTTTTTTTTTTTTAAATTTTGCATCAAGTATACACAGGATTGGCAACCACAGTGATTTAGGCCCTGCTGATAATGAAGTCAGTGAAATGTCTCGTATCAACTTTGCCTTTGCTTTTTCTTTAGCATGTCTTGAATGATGCAATGACATTAAAAGCTCCTTTTCTGTTGCTTACACTTACTGTGGTTATTTTAAGAGCATTGTAACACTTAATACTTACTAACTTTCACTCATAAAAATAGTTTTATCAGAAGTTACTTGCACACATTTGAGAAGAAAACGTTTTACAGAATATTAGTCATATGCTGAACTATTAGTTGGAGAGGTCATGTGGATTAAAATACTTTACAATTAAGTGGATTAAGGAATTTTCCTTTATCAAAAGAAAAATTAAATAGTACTTCATATGAGGATGTCACTTCCTACAGGAAGTATTAATAAATTCTGCATGTAAAACCTTCATGAGTTATTTCCATTTTCCCTTTAGCTAATAGAGTTAAAGTTCGAGAAGTTTGATGTGGAGAGAGACAACTACTGCAGATATGACTACGTTGCAGTGTTTAATGGTGGGGAAATCAATGATGCTAAGAGAATTGGCAAGTACTGTGGAGACAGTCCACCAGCGTAAGTACTTCCTGGAATTGTCAACTTCACTACCACTGTGTGTCATTTTGCTAACAGTTCTGTCCAAGACTTCCAAAAGATTTTCATTTTTAAATTAAACATGGTGTTTTCTACCTCCAACTGAACATGTAGAAATTGCTTAGTATCTTGTCTCTCTCTAGGTTTTCTCTGTTTTCTCTCTCTCCATGACTAACCCTGGCTCCAAACCATGTTCTCTCCTGTTCCACAAGCCTCATTAGACCACTGTGTAACAACACCACTGCTAATCCCAATGCTACTGATATTGGTGTAGCACCAATAGTAATGGTAGTTGAACATTAACATAATATGTATGTTTTGATTATAGAAACTGAAGTACAAGGATCCAGCTGAGCTCTCTAGTCCCTTGGCTCATTCCTCACTTTATCTGACTCATTTTCCTCTTGGCCCTTTTTAAAAAGACAGGATACACAGACTGGGTCAGATTTTTCAGATTTGGCCTTGTAGTCCTGGTAATCAGGAAGCAGAACAAAGCTCTTGGCAGCTGATAATCAGTGCCCTCCTATGTGCACAGGCTGTGTCAATACTGCAGCAAGGAAAGGCTCATCTGAGCAACCACCATGGCAGCTGTAAATCCACAGAATTCCAGTTAACCAGCCCCTTACTTTTGGTTATGTCAGACCCAGCCATCAGAGTAAACTGATTTCTGATAATCTGCCCCAAAAATGGGAAACAATGACAAGCTTTTACTTCAAAGACCTCATTAAGTGTTCTGAAGAAGTCCTTGGTAATCAATATCCAATCATTGACAAAAAGTGAGCCCACAGAAATAATAATCCCAAACATTTTATTTTTGGTGGGTTTGTTGAAGAGTTGCAGAATCCAATACTTCATGAATTTTCATAGCCCTTCCAATTGTGCAATATCTTTTTCATTAAACAAAACCAAATTTTAAAAAATCCCATTTACATACTTCCCCTGTGTACTGAGGATTTCTTCAATGTAATTTCCCACTTTCCTAATCTGAGCCCTTCCATTTCATGGAGTGAAGTCTGCAATGAAGTCACATAGAAGAATGTAACAATATTCATATTGACATAAACTTCAGGAGTCAGAGTTTTAGGTGATTACTGGAAATGAGTTTCATCCTCAAAACACCAGTGTGTGACATGCCAGCAAAGAACCACGTGTTTTTCAGTATTAGTCTGAAGTGTTTGGTTTTTTTTAAAGAAAGTTATTAATGCTTTTTGGCTTTGGCATGCGAAAGAATGGAAATATTTTATTCTGGTTTTCTATTTCAGGCCTATTCTGTCTGAGAAAAATGAGTTGCTCGTTCAGTTTTTATCTGATCTAAGCTTAACAGCTGATGGTTTTATTGGCCATTATAAATTTAGACCAAGAAAGCTACCCACAACTACAGCTCTGCCTACAACCACAACAGTCCCTGCTACCTCAAGTAAGTCTTACTAGCTTTATTTCATTTCCTATAAAAATTAATTATTCCAGGACAAGGAGAGAGTTACAGAAATACAAAATAGAAATTATATTAAAAATTCAAGTTTTATGGTTTGTTAGTATTTTAAATGTTGAAGGAATTAATTAAAATTAATATTCTCCAGGGAGTACAAGAATATACTCAGGGGAGAATCCACTTAACATTATTAAAGGAAATCTATCCAGCCAAGAGTTCAGTGTAAAAGTAACTTACTCCACCTGAGAGAATTTTCCTATCTCTTCTCAATTTTGGACAGTTAACTAGCACATTCCATAGAAGAATGGATAAGCTAATTTCTTGTGAATAAAAGGGTTCTGAATATTTTGGGAAATAGTTTTATTTAAAGGAACTCTTTCTTCTATACAAGTTGATATGTAAAACTCTTAGTGTATTTTTCTTTATGTAGTTATTAAGATCAAGCAAAATTGGTATGGAAGCCACCTGAGCCCTCTTCAGGTGCTGTCAACACCCTGTCAATATGACACTCTCCTAGAATAATTTTTATTTGAAAATACTCAGGGATTGGAACTTACAGAGAAATATGTCTCACTAAAAATAAGTTTCCTTTTATATTTTAGACTAGACAGCTTATATGAAAGATCAGAGCTGGATTTCTGTGAAGGTGTTGCCAAAAATACCTCATTACTGAGATATTGAAGGGATAAATTCTTAGAATTTATATAACCTGAATGTGAGGCATTTCAGATACAATTATAGCAGAAAACCAAATTATTTATGCTGTTTTTGCAAGACATAACCTGATTTGTTCATAAAACACATCAAAAATCAGGGCAGCATTTCCTGGCTTGTTGGCAGGAAACCAGGAAGCTGTGGTGCTTTAATACTGCTAATGAAGGTATTTAAAACAGATGAAAATAAACATAAAAAAATGAAATAACAGTGACCTGTAAATCATTCTGATGTGAGTCTAACAATAAATAATTCAGCTCTTTTTCACTCTAAAGCACTTGTTAATGACGTTGTTGATTCAAATACTTGGTCTCAAGTAACCCAGGCTGTCAATAACCCTGTTCAGGGTTTTGCCCAGGCAAGAGAGATGAACTTTACCAGTTAACTCCAAATCAATTTTCATGACAGCATCACTGTTAGAAAATAAAAACATGCAGATTCATCTGAGAGAGGACAACAGAGGCAAAGTGTTCAAAAGGACTTGTCAGGCAGATAGAAGTAAGAAGTCCTTTCAAGGTATGATCAGTTTTGCACAGTGTAGGCATTTCTGATCTTCAAAACAAACCAAAGCACACCAAACCTCTCCAGTTCAGTTACATTCTGAGCAATCATTTGCATTCAGAGGCGTCCAGTTCAAAGAGACTCATCTTATTATCTTGCAAATCTTGGCATCTGTTTAAACTTGCACAGAACTCCAGGCATGAATAAAATATTAAATTTTAGTAGGCTCTTTCACGAATTACGTCAGTCTATATGTAACATAAAAATATTAGTACTTGCAGAAATAAATAAACGCTATAAATACATTTGTAAAAGTAATGAAGATTAATTCAATACCTGTGGTGAGGTATTTGGCTTCCTTACATCATTGGATAAAGTCATGCATTTTCCTGTCTGTGTCTACATGTAAAGTGGTAGGCAACTAAACTTCTCTTTCAGTTCTTCTCCAGTTCATGTTTTGCTGAAGTACCTTACAAACAATAGACAGCCTCTGCTGACAAGTCATAGCAAAGTTGGTCACCAACCAAAATCTATTAAACTAAAGAAAGAAGAAAGAAAAGAAGTGCCCTGAAAGGACCAAACAAGAATATTTTGTAACATATAATCCCAGTTTTAAACTTAGAACACTCAGAGCACCTCAATAAATTTTTGGCAGCTACAATGCTGGCATGCACTTGGGATTCATCTGCCTGCTGGATTTCCTAACCTCCTACTATGGACACTAACTTGAAAAACTCAAGGACCATTAAATTCTTAAATTTTGGTGTGCTGTGTGTAGCATTGAGATAGGAACCACTTGCCAGACCTGTGCCATTGACATAGTAACTTGTTCTTTAAAACACTTTTCCTTGTGGGAGGCATTTAACTTTCTAAAGACTCAAATACCAAGAAGACTGGAGAAAAAAAGGAGCAAACCAGCCCAAAATAAATAACTGAAGCCCAACCTTTAAGCTTTGGATTTGAAAGGCAGAACAATGAGCAGTTCAGATCTTCTAACAATCATGGCCATTGCACTAAAGACAAAGTAATTTTAATATAATTTAGTCCATTCTTAGAAACTTGGAAAAATACTCAATTAAAAAGGAGTACAAGTATAAATTACTGATTGAAAGTTAGAAGTTACTTTTCAAAAAATATAGGCTGAATAAAACTTTTGCAAAATACTCCATTCTAAAGTAAAAAACTACAAAGATACTTTTCATAACTAATTTAGTTTTTCTTGGAAATTAAGGCTATGTAGGGATCTGTCAGTGTCACCTCCATGTTTCCAATACCTATGTCATTGACTAATTCCAAACAAATTTTAAAAGGAAATAAAAACCTTACAGTACTGCATCCCAACATGTTACATGGAGTGATGTACAGAGACTATGAACATCCACCCAAGGAAAAAGATGCCAAGTGTATTCAGTTGTTTGTGAACAAAGCATTCCATTTCAGAAAGGAAATGTCCATCCCCAGTGTTAAATACATACTTCAAACATTGTGTTTCAAAATGTCATGAAGAAAAACTATGCTATGCTACCTGACATGAAGCTATGTGAAAAATTTGGGAAAAAAAGGTCAGGAATTTGAACTCTGATCCCTTTCATGACAGTGTGGTAATCTCCAGGAAAAGGCCACCCCCTCCCAGGGAAGTGTTACTGTAATATATTGTGGTCCTTCAGGTGTTCTACTAGGGCTGTATGGCAACAGCAGTGACAGGTGCCACATAAATCTTGAGTAACATCCCATTCTCTCAGGCCACTAGAACAGGCACAGCTGAGACACCTGAAAAGATGAGACTGGAGCTGACAGCTGAGAAAAGGAATATTTTTACTGTGGTGCTCATCCCCTGAAATGCCAGGTCTAGTTCATGCATACATCAGGATTATTAATCTTTCTTCTTGTCTTTTTTTGAGCAAAGTGCTTTTCATTTGTATCAAATGCTTCATTTCAATTTCAATTTACTTTTTGCTCCTCAAAAAGTTGTGAAACCTACAGTTGCTCTGTGCCAGCGGAAGTGTAAAAGGAGTGGGACTCTGGAAAGCAATTATTGTTCAAGCAACTTTGGTAAGGAAGCAAATTTCTCTTTAATTATTCATTCTCTACTGTGTTTTTAGACTCAAGGAAATATTCCCAGATACAGTTCTGAGTTACCATTAATACATAGGCTAATATTTTTACACCACCTGACGTATGTATCTGACATTAGTATCTGTGTTTCACTCTGTACATTCTTGGAGATATTCTGACAGACATAAATCAATCAGGAAAACCACTGTCTGCTGTGTATTATGGCCTTGTCACTGCTGTGACATTCAGTTACATGTCAGGGTATTTTCCTGTATTAATACTGCAGTCTTTTTTTAATCCCCTATAACATGCCTGGCAATTTGATGGGAAAACTCCCTGCCACCACCCTTTTTTTCATTTTAAGCAGAGTCTCTCTTACTGCACTGCTAACCCCATGAGACTGGAGGAAATCTGAGGGATAGGAGGGCAGCTTTGCCTGATGGTGCCCGAGCAGCAGTGGAGGGCTGAGGCAGGGTGGGCTCAGGACAGCCCCTCCCACCCCTGATCACCAGCCTCTTCCAGTCTGCAGCCACCAGAGGCTGGTCCAACACCAAAAGAAATAGGGAGGGAAAAAACCCAAACCATAAATGGTCTCCTCTTACTAACCACACCTCAGCTCTTGTGGCTCATGGTAAATGCTATATAAAGCTTAGGTTTTTTCCTCTAGCATCACAGTAATAAATCACATTCTTCTCTCCCATCTTCTGTCAAGTACTTGACATTTTTCAGTCTTTTCCATGACAGGAGTGAGAGTAAAAATACTTTAAATGCTACTGTGAATGCAAGCATATCCTAAGGTAAGAATAGGAAGTCTGTTGTTCATAGAATATGATTTAGTCTAAGTTTATTTGTAGACTTTATGATTTTAGAAAATAACTATTTCTCTTTCATCATGCATTTCACTTTACTCTTTCTAGAAATACAGCTGCAATACCCAGCACTTTAACATCCACAGTTCTCTCTTGATTGAACTGGAACGTTCTATTTAATTAAAAGCTCTGCATTAAAGGAAGATAATGTACAAATTTACAAAATCTCAAAATGTGGATTATGCAGTTTTGTAAAAGAAATCTGACTGTACATACTTGATAATTGAAGATTGAATTTATCCTAGGATAGAATATCTGATTTAAACAGATGACCTGAGAAGAAACCAAATTGTTAATACCAATTACCATTTCCTTTTGATAAATAAAGATGGCTTACCAGTTAATTTAGTCCTCCTAGGGAAAAGAAAGTATCTTGATTTTCATACTGAGAGGTCTTTGGGAGATATGATGGTCAAATCTGTAAGGACATTCAGCTGAAATAAGTAAGTTTGTATCAGGCTCAGATCAAATTCTAGTTCTTAGGGCATTAAATATTCCCTGCTACTCATCTGGGAGTGTCAGAGAGCTGGGAATTCAGATTTTGGCTAGAAGAGTTTCAATTCAATGCCTCCACTATTTGAAAATGACTCAATAAAAGTACTATCAAATTGTACTGTTCAATTGAAATCAGAAAACTGGGCTTGCATGAGACTGACTCATTGTAGAACAATTTCATATTTGGTGCCACCAAAACTTGACAGTAGTGAGTTAGTTATTAGCAGTGATACTCATATTTTTAGTAAGTGTTCCCAGTACTGTTTGTTTCCTTATTAGGGACTAATGTACTTAAGTTTTTATGATGCCTCAACATTTATGTCAAAAAATAATAATGTACCAAATATATAAAATGTTTTTCCTTCTAGTAATAACTGGAACTGTAATCACAGCAGTAACGCGGGCTGGCAGTCTGCATGCAACAATATCCATCATTAATGTATATAAGGAGGGAAATTTAGCAATCCAACAAGCTGGCAAGAATATGAGTGCCAAGATTCTTGTTATGTGTAAGCAGTGTCCTCTCATCAGGAGAGGTAAGTACACAGTAATAACTGCTTTGTGTGTTTATAAAAGATAACAGTTACAAAAACTACTATTTGAAATATGGCCACAAAAATCAATAAAATTACTTTTTTCTATAATCAGCAGTTAGTATTACAATCAATTTAAAATAACCAATAATCCAGAGTTTTATTGCATTTTTCTGTTTTACTGGAAAAGGATTAGGCTCACGTATATCACAGGAGTTTGAAAAACTTTTTTCTTTAAAAGCCATGTGATGCAAGATAAAATCTGATTTGGGTCTCTCAGATAAAGCTGAGATAGATTTTGTGTTTACATGGATGTATTCTGGAGCTAGTTTTTATGCCCAGTTGCTTAGAAGGGAAAGACAACAGCCTGCTAAACCTAGAAGAGCAGTAGTATCTCACAGGAAATGGCAGAAATCAACAAGTTCCACTGCTGTGTATCTCCTGAATGTATTTACAGCTTTACAGAAATACTACTAGTATTAAGCCCAGTTTATATCTGCAAGCAGCCAGTACTGCTAAAAGCTACCTTAAATAATATTATACAGAGATCAACCAACATAAATTCTGGTTAATTGTGGTAAAGGTGTTAAAAGAAATACAGAGAGTATTTTTTATTGAATAAAAATTAAAACTGTTTTTAGGTCTGCCTCACAAGTAAACAGGTAGAACACGAGAACATAAACAGAGCCATCGCAGGAAACAGTCAAAATAATTTAATAAGCATCAAAACCCTCCCAGATATTATTCCAGATACTACCAGTGCTTAAGGATATTAACTCAAAGTGGGCAGTAACAAAGTGAAAAATAATGATCAGAAATTAGCTTTTGCCTTTAGTTATCTGAAAACTTCACATTGGGAGACAGTAATATCCTTGGTGGAACAAACTGTCTCCTTTTAGGCAGACTTCTGGCTCCAAACCACACACTTCTGTTTCTCATCCTAAATCTCAATGAATTATTTAAGAGCCATTACTTAATACCTGAACTTTTCTGTTTATATCCCTGTGATACCATTCCCTCCAGCCCAAGGCCTTGCAAATGCCCAACCCTTGCAAGGCATAAAAATACGCAGATCCAATTCAATTGTCCAATGCCAGGTCTTACCACTCTTTAAGTCCACCTTGCCTGAATGCTTCTGTATATATCTGAAAAATATTTACATCCCTGGAGAGGCAAAGGGAATTGAAAAGATTTAAGTGCATTATCTCTTAAGGGCATTAACTTACAAGCTGAGCAAATGTGAAAATATTCAAAATTAATGAAACATATTCCATCCAGGGTGACAGTGGTTAGGTTATCCAGTGTGGATAGGCACTTCTGGTGCTTCTCAGACTCACTTGACAGTCTACAATTAAAGACTATCACCTACATATTTATTTATGTAGTAGACACAGCTGTGTATCTGCTTGATTTTTACATAGCTGTAGGTTGTGGTGTAACAAGTATGGCAAAGATGGGTAAGGGAGAAAATGTTCCAGGTAGGAAGGAAAAAATGTTGGAAGGCATTGGTAACAAACAGTGGAATGAACAGAAACCATGGGTTAAGAATTCTACTTACAAAATGATGTCTCAGATTTCTGTCTTGTAATCTCATTCTCTACTTTCTAGGTTTAAACTACATCATCATGGGCCAGGTAGAAGAAGATGGTAGAGGCAAAGTCTTTCCCAACAGCTTTGTCATGAGTTTTAAGACTAAGAACTCAAAGATCCTAAATGCCTTGAAAAACAAAACATGTCAAAATTGAACTCTGCAGCTGCATTCTATCATCTGTCTTGAAAAATCATTTTAACTTAGCATAAATCATGGAAATGCAACTGACTGCCAACAGTACGACCACGCTGACCCTTCCTTCCCTCCTGCCCACATAAGCACACCTGGCACAAAGTGACATGACATGTACAAGATGAGAACAGGCCTTCCTAAGGCTGAAAGCCGAAGTGTGCAGCACAGCCATCTGATCTCTAACATACAAATTCCAATCACCTGGAAGGTGTTAATTTATAACTGTCCAATTTTTTAAGGAGTTTTGTACGTAAAATAAGAATTCTAAGTGCAATATTTATAGCAACTCAGTTTAACTTAGCTTTTTCTCTAAAGCTGTTTTATTACATGGATTTCTGCATTATTATCAGTGCTTAATAAAATATTTCAAGATTAAATCATACACCAACTAGTTATTATTTATAAAGTGGGGCAGCTAAATATAGAAACTGTTTTTCGATCACTTACATGCTTTTGATGGTTTGGGCCTTGCACACTGTAATTGACCCTACACTTCTTTGCTCTGATTAAGGGTCTGATTTTCCTTACGTGGAAGTCAGTGAATTATTGATCTGAACAGGAACTTTTCAAAGAATCAGACAGCTGTAAAACAGCACCTTGCTTTTCTCCACTGATGACTATCTACTTAGTAAATATCACTACTAAGTTCTGTAAAGTAATAAGGGAGAGGAAGGTAGGAATTAATTTAGTGATGCTAAGGTGCACATAGAATTTAAGATCTCTTTAAGTATTTATTTTCCTTATATAAAAATACTAGATCAGAATTCTTTGGATAATCTGTGACCACGGGCAGGAAGCTAATGAAATACACAGTCCCTACTGGAAGTACGCATTGCTTATTGCAGCAGGGGAATGCAGATTGCCATTCTCTTCATTGATGGATCCTCACATGTAGTGCCAGGAGGCACTGCCACAGTGCAGCTCAGCACCACAGCAGCCTCCCTTCCAAAGACTTTATGGGTAGCTGGGCTGGGGACAAAAGCATCAGAGGGGGGCACAGAGGTACAAAGAGGCTGTGCTGGCAGCTCACATCCAACAGCTCAGTGCTGCAGCCACACTTCAAAGATTGCATTGCCTGACTGACCAAAGCAAACAGCATTTCTCTGTGGAACCGACAGCAACATTTGTTGGCAAAGCAGATGTAGTTTTGTAATTTTAAAGCTTTTAAATTGGAATTTTAATTTTCCAGCATTAATTCCTATGCAGACTAAGGGATTTTATGCACAGTGCTCTCAGCATTTCTTGGCAGCAGTCTGGGGAGAGCAACGTGGACATCGTGCTCAGAGCTGCCGAACTACAACAATCTATTTTTATTTATGATGACATGCCCATCTGTCATGCAGCTTTTTTCAGTGAGGCAAGAAAGGTCTGGCAGCTTACTCATTGTCTGCCAAATGGAAGGTAGGGAGAGCTCCTGCCTGCTCTTCTCAACGCTCCCTTTATACCAGTTCCTTTCCCAAATCAATGCACTGGTAGCAGTAGGCCTGACACAGGGAACAGAGGAACAAGGAGCAGTGCCAGTTCTCTCATGTAAGAGTTGGTTACAAAACACAGGTAACAACTGTTACAAGTTTTCAAACCCAGTTTGTAGTGATTCTAAATTTCAAACATTTGAAATACAACTTGCAGCCAAACAGAATCAAAATTATTTAATCACGATTTCTGAAATAACTTCTACAGAAATAACAACACCATAGTTCAGCAAGAGCACAAAGTAAGCTGACTTTCAGTAATCAGTGATTTTGACCTTTCTGCTCCAAATGCAGGCATGAAAATTTTCATAGCCATTTTTCATTTATAAAGGCAAAGTTAGCTCTAAGACAAAACTGGCATTAATATGAAAGCTAAGAAAAAACCTTTGTCAGTTATCCCAAAAACTCTACTTACTCCTTTCATGACTTGCAGAAAAGTTTGTACAAGGAAACTCAGAATCCTATAGCCAAGTAAACTCCAGCTTCTCCAAATTTTTTTTTTAATATGTAAAATTTTGTTTCTGTGCCTGTCTAGAACTATTCTGTGAGTGTGCATAAGGGAGACCTTGGAACAGCCAGTATTAAATTGCCAAATGAGAAAGCAATAGCATGTTTTAACACGCGTGAACTAGAAAAATCTAAATGATGAGACAAAATTGAGTACAGAGCACTTGGGACTGATTAGTAGAAGAGCACAGCAGCTTTCAAATAAAACAGAGATGTATAGTGTCATGTAACTGAGGTATGGCAGAGAACAAACTTCTGTCTCTCTCATTCTGCAGGTTTGACAAGTAAAAACACCAGAACTCCCAATCCAAAAGCCCAAGAGCCTGGAAGTGCAACAGTTCTTCCTAAGGCCATCCACACTGCAGTAGAACACAGTGCCACAAGGCACTGACCAAGCTAGCTCTGATGGACTCTGCTCAATATACGAAAAGCACTCAGAAATAGCTCCCTCCATTAGCTCCTTCATTCACATTGTCAACACCCCCAGGTTCCCAGAACCAACCATCCCAGTGCCAAACAGCTGATGGTGCAGCTAGGATCCAAGCCAGCTGGTCTGGAACCAGCATGGCACTGCATGAAGCCATTTCAATGAACCGAACAGAATGGGTCCAGAAGGAAAAAGGCAGGAACACATTAAACACCAGCTACCTTCCTTAAACCTACTACCTCAACATGACAAAGAAAATACTTGCAGTGTTGTAACTGATATATAATGTGTTTGCAATATGACATAGATTAATACATCCATATTTTTCAAAGAGCTTTTATTTGCTTCCTTTCTTGAATATACATAACATACACAGCACACAGTTTTTATGTTGGTGCATTACTCAAACGTGAGATCTCAGTCCAAATACAAAACTCAGTGACCTTCTTTGCTTTGAACCAGGAGGTTAACTTCCTATTCCCATGAAAAGCCAACACATACCAGAATCCCTCTATACTCTAACACTTCTGGAAGCAGAGTATTAAAACCTCGTTCAGAAATACATAATTTCATAGTACGGAAAATATATTACCTTTACAAGAAAGAGTTTTATAAGAATTCCTTCAAAAAAGTAAACATTCATGTAAGCCCCCACTCTGTCAATCTCCCAAAATCAACTGTAGTCAAAGACCACAATGGCTGCCTGCGCCTTCCGGATACACGACCAGTTCAGAAGAGCACCATCATAACAGTAAAACTGCCAATCAATCCTTTAGCTGTCATAAATATACTTACTTTGTAATTAAAAATACAGGAATCTCACATTTCTCAGTTACAGTTTGTCAGCTTGAATTGTATATAAGCATATAAAGCCATATAGGACCCTCTAGCACAGAAAATCCACAAAGCCCTTACTGTCCATTGTAAGCAAAGTCAGATAAACTATTTTCACAAAACACAGTATACCTGACATAAAATAAAAGTCTAGCTTGGCAACAATTCTGGTAAAAAACAGGAAAAAAGAAATCCAAATTTAAAAGTAGGATATGTAAAACCCCTGTCAAACAGATCCTTCTAAAGTACACGTCTCCAATGACAAGACTCAATGACCTCACAGAAAGAAGAGTAGAATGATTCACAGGAATTGTTCAGCACTGCAAACAACAGCACTCATGTGCTCCACCTCTTTTTCATGAAATCACAGGTTTTAATAATTCCAATAATTTATCTAAATAAATTAGGTGTTCACAGATTAATTTTGAAATTCTGTTCCCAATCCTAACATATAGATTGAGATGTACTATTGACACACTGCTGAAAAATCCAAGCAGGGTTAGATTGTCTTACACATAACCATAAATATTCAAGAAATGGTTGGTCTATTTTGTGTTCAAAATGTCAATGTTCCCACAAAAGTGAAAAGTCTTGATGATTTGATTTGCTCTATTTCATAAATGTTAGTTTACAGTCAGTGTTAAGGTACAAAACTAGAACTGCCTCTTTCAGAGCCATACAGTCTTCACATGCACTGTAACCTACAGTCATACATAATTCCCAACTGTGCTGGAAATTTTCTATTATTCTTTATCTGGCTTCTCTATTAAAAATAAACTGCTGCATTTTCATTTTAAAATAAAGGCTATCTTCTCCCACAACTTGAAAAACAAGTATCAAAAAAGAACAAACAGTAAAAATAGAAGAAAGAAACACGTTGTGCTAGTTATGAAGCTCTAACACCTGACAGCCACAGACAGTCTGAAGAACATTTAAAAAACTCCTATATACAAATTTTATATACACACCAACATTAAAAGGTTAAGAAAATCAGTGTATCTGTTTTTGCACTCATTTTGACCACTTGGGCACCAAGCTGCAACTCATGCAAACGCATTTTCAAATGTATTTTTGTGCAATAATCTTCTTGTCGATAAGATCTGGCAACAGAATTAGGTCAACACTTTCATCTATGGGTATCTAAAAGTACACACCTTTTGTGTAAAAGTTAGCCATTAGTTTCTTGGATAAAACATAGCATATTTAGAAGTTCGAAAGCCAAGCAGGTCTCTCATTTCATTCCGGAATTTTGACAAGTCCTGCCGCAGTTCATTGAGGTTTTCCACAGTGGCCTGATCCGTACTTTGCATCTTCTGTCTCATGGAAGTCAAGTAACGGTGGACTAAACAACACATCACCTTTTGGTAATTCTCATCTCTCTTCTGCTTCAGATTTCTCCATTCCTTTAAACAAACATACCATATTTACTATGGAAGTGATTTTTGAGCCCTAAAGCCTGTATACAATTCTACAGAGAAGAAACGTGAACAAAATAACAAAGCTATTTTTAAATACATCCTGATGTACACAAACACAAAATGCATATAAATTGTCCACAAAATCCAAATTAAATTATGCTCTGCTGTACCAGCAAAACTGAAAATTTTTATCTACCTGGCTTGGTAATTGTTCTGTAAGCAGTCAAGAGTTCCATAACCCTGAATGGCTCTCAGTGCAAATTCCATCAAGTGCTTAAATTTGTTTATTTAATGCTATTTTTGTCAGCAAAAAGATGCAAAATTAGTATGCAAAATTGTAGAGTACAAAAAATGTTTATAAAATAAACAAAAAATTCCTTCCCTAACAATGAGAGGCTTCAGGGATCTTTTTTCGTTATTTATTCTGACAATTCTGTAAAATGTTTAAAACAAATTGCCGTCTCCAAATATTCTAACCTCATCATTTTTGAGATTAGCACATACTTCCTTGAGGTTTCTATGTCTTTTCATTCAATCAAAGCATTTTTTCCCAGACTATTTCTGGGGGAATTGGAGGTTGGAGGGAAGTGGGTTGAAATTCCCAAACCAGAAAGTTAATAAAACCTTAATTAAGTAGAAGTAAGTAACACTTATTTATCTTGGATGCACCACACATTCTGTAGTTCCTATTTATCTTAGTAGCATTCACCTTCTGACAGGCAGCTTCATGCAGCAATCTGCGTTTTCATTTCAGCAAGCAGCACCTTTCCAGCTGCAGAGCCCAGAGCTCACCCAATCATTCCTCACCTTGAGGCTGTTCTGACGTTTCACTTTGCCACTTGATGTATGGGAGCAGATCCATTTACTGAGACTGTTGAAAAGGTAACAAATAGTCTTGGGAGAGGGTATAACGTTAAAAGGTGGAGGGAGTGTGCATTTATCATCAAAGTAGCTAAGCCAAAGCTTGGCACGAGCAAACTTCCACTCCTTATCTTCATGATTCTGAAACATCAGACACATTAACAGAGAAAAGAAGCAGAAACATTAATAGGTTATTTTGTAAGTTTAATTTTCTCATACCTGAAAAACTGACCGTTATTTCATTTTTATTATATAGCATTTTTATAGATATAGAGTACTTGAACAGGTTTGCATGAGTATTCTAATATTAAATACTTTAAAAAAGTACATCTTTCCTCAATTCCCTATATAGTCTGGTATAAAATTCAGAAGGTATAATGCCAGATCAAATGCCAAAGCACCACACATACCAAAAACAGTCATTGGATCAAGAAAGTCATCAATTCCCAGTGGGCCAAAGCCCTGCACATATTCAACATGGAATTTAAAATTTTTATCAAAGTAAATTAAAACTTCTTATTTGAAGGAAAAATATGAGCTCACAGACAGAGCTCATCCATGTGGTCTATAGATCATGAGTTTACACATCATAAGAAGAAATTTCTGTAAAATGCAAAGGTACAGGTAATTGGTAATTAATCAGACACCACTTACTGCTATCAGCTGAAAACTTTTGTGAAGCATTGCCACAAGGAGTTTAGTTAATACTATCACAACCACCACGTTGTAGGTCCCAACAATAACAGCACCAACAAAAGACTGTAATTCTTCACCGTAGCTAAAACGTGTCACAAAGATTGCGACATGTGCCAGGGAGAATATGTACCAGAAGAGAGCAAAACATGTACCAATAAACCTACAGAAACAAGGAAAAAGTCTGGTTAGGTAAACCTAACACCGAAAGTGTTCAGTGTAAATTCAAGACTGGTGAAAAAATCCCGTTCTGTTTAATTACTAGGGATTAAGGGCTAAAACAATACAGTTATTTTATAGATCTCAAACTCACGAATGGAATGTGTCATTGCTCTGTTGTTCACAGAAAATGCCAGCACAGTCCTTTTCTTCATTTACAGTAAATCCTTTATCATAAAGTTGGGTCAATCCAATTGTGAATGAGAACAAGACAAGAAGAAACATGCCCAGGAATTTTCCAAAATCTTGTAGCATCTGCCCCATTGAAATCTGTGGAATAGATTTATTTATAATTTTAGTAAAATATGTAGTTATTTTTATTTGTACTGTCTCCTTCAGCCTTTGATCAACAAAAAATCTATTTATATTTTAAATATTAACATTAAATTTTGGTATGCTAAACAGACCTTAAGGTCAGGAGATAACCTTGTACTGTTTTTCAGACAAAAATTCTAGATATTAAAAAGAATATGTAAGTAATTTTAACATTGCCTGGAAAATTAATATCCTCCAAATAACCATAAGCAATAGTATGTACACCTTGTTATTTATTTGCAATTCCAATGGTAATAAGGAACTCACAGTTCAACAGACAAAAGCAGTAAATTAAATGCATTTGAACATAAATGCCACCACAGAAAGTTAAGAAAACACTTAGAAGAACACTGCATTAATCAAAACATTTGGAATCACTTATCACTAATTAAAAGAAGAAGTAGCATACAAAAGCCCATATGCAGAATACAAAATTAGTTCACTGTATATTTTATGTATGATTTTAAATAAACATGTGTGTAGGCACACAGAAATTGAAGGATAAAGCATACAAAGTATGACAGTAAATTTGGATCATTAATTTCCATTTCAAAATATCCTATATAGAACTTTGCAACATTAGAAATACAGCACCTTTAAAAAAACCCAATCATATGCCTGTGATTTTTTCCAACACAGGAAAGATCTTGATTTGTTTTTCACATAAGCACAAATTTTTACACAGACACAGCAGAAACTGTTTATATAATTTAATTAATCTTCCTACAAACTTCTTCAGAACAGTGTACCATTATAAAGAATGCAAATATGTAATGTGGGATTGGGCAAATCTAATCTATATAAAACAGTGTGTGCAAAGCCTGGTCCTATATGAATCAAAATCTGTACCAAATCACAGTCCAGAACTGTAACACAGTTGCCAGGTTTTGCAAGTACAGCTTTACTGGGAGATGATTTCCTGCTCCCTCCTTTGCTGCTGGAAACTCACCAAGTACCTCCTGCAGCACAGCACATTTGGAGTCTGTACAGTTTGTGATGGTCATGGAGATTCTGCAGTGGTGGTCAGAGCTCTGCACCAATTCTGTGCACGTTTGCTCCGAGGATGACTGTACTCCCCCCTGAACTGTTTCATCACATCCAACCCCTTAATGAAAAAACCCAACCCAAATCCCAACCACAAAACATTTTCCTTTTAACACATGGTTCCAGCCAAGAGAGAGACAAAGCAGACAAAACCCAAAAATGCAAACTGCCCAAAACTATTTTGTTTGGAAGAGAGTGTAATAATCCATCCCAAATGCCAGTTGCTGTCTTCATAGGTTCATGCTTTCCCTAAGTATTTACACTTTCTAAGCACTTGAAATCTAATTATCTCATCTAGAGAAGTACTACTCTACCTTCTGTTAATAATAAAATCCACCATACACAGCCAATTTACAAATCTGGATTATAACAGGTTTTATTAGCCAATGAGTCAAGTAACTGAAGGCTTAAAAATAACTCTTAAGAGCCAAGAGAACACAGTAGTTGCCTTCCCCTGCCCCCCACTGCTGGGTTTCCATGCCATATTTGATTACCACCATCTGAACTTTGTGACCTACTTTCAGAAAATACTGTAAGAGTTGTTGCACCGGCCCTACTGGCCAGCGGTAATAACGTAAGCTCCTGTGTGCCTCTGAATGGGGTGACTGTTGACTGTTTTTATTTACTTGGAAAATTTCATAACACAGCCTCCTAATAAAAAACTTGTGGAAGATCTAGTACATAAATAAATATGCACATTAAACAGTGAATCTCTTTAAAATGTGGACAGACTTCAGTGTTCAATCAATTTGTACAACCCTAACGCTTAATGCAACATCAGGACTTCCGTATTTTTCAAAGTGTGCAAGTACATTTCCATTTAAAATGTATAACAGAAAATTAGGTAATTAAAATGTGGATGGTTTTACTGTCATCATTACTGGAAGGCTCCAACAAATACCAAGCAAGAAGAAACCTGTTCTCCCTTCTATTGCCTATAATTGCCTATAAATAGGTGAGTATTTCAATACTCTTGAGAGATTTACATTTTTAAAACAAAAGCAATTTGCACAACTCAAGGTGCAGCTTCAAGGAGATCACAGACATAAACAGAAAGGCTTTTGATGACTCTTCCTTGCTACACAATTATTCATCTATCTCTTTAGAGATAAGAAGCTAAGACAATTATTTGCATAAAACTTTACAGGAAGAACCTGATCCTTATACTCTCCAAACTGTGAAAACTTAGGCGTTATGTTAAGGTTAAAACAGATTAAAACAAAAAGACAGTATAGGTACAGCTATCATGGAAAAATACGTTAACTGAACTGCACAAGGAATTTCATTATTTTTCTTACCTTTTCCCACCTGAATCAGTATGTTTTACACAAGACATTAATTAAAAAATAATCAAACGTCAATGCAGTATTACTTCTTTCTACTTTTCACTTTCTTATTTTAACATTTTTCCTATTTTCAGTAAGAATCTTGATAGCAAGTTAGGTTTAACACTTTTTCAGAAAGTAACGATATTCACCTGGAGCGGTCCCAGAATGGAGCTGGTTGTGTACATGAAGAAGAGACGAAGGTAACTAAGAACATTGGCAAAGGCAAAAAGACCTTCTGCCACTAGGGTAGGATGGAATGCATCCCAGTCCTTCCTTTCAGCATAATCATGAAACTGCAACATAAAAAAGGGCAAGTTAAGATCACTAACATTATAAATACAGAAATGTACTCATACACCTCTCCCTAATTCTACTTCCAAACCAAGCAACACCATAGAATCAATTAACATATATCACTCATAGCTGTCATATCTCTTTCAGACAAAGGCATTTTAAAAGCCATTCCAGAGGGAACCAGGAATCAGACAATTTAAAATTTAAATTCAACACCTAACTCTGCCACTCACTTGTTCAAACTATTTATTCCCCTGTTCTGCTTTCACTTCTACTGTTTTACACAGTCTATTGAAACAGGAACTTGGGCACTTAATAAACATGTACATTACCTTTTATAATAGGCCTCAGTCAAAAATAACATTGAGATGCTACAAAGAAAACCAATGTACACATGAAATTGCAATCAGTTGTGGTGACAGCTAATCTTAACCAGTTTTGGAAAGACTTATGACTTGGGGGTCCTTCAACACATTTTATGAATGGCTACAGAGAATGGGAGTCACAAGTAAACTGTTGCTTGAGGTATTATCCACTAAGTACTACTATGCAACTTATTCAGGGAATATCCACAGATTCCTAACTTTTGGTTTGGCTGAAAACATTCAGCATTTAGATTACCAGCTTCTGCTGTCTCAAAATGGACATTCAAAAACCAAGGAACTCCCAGCTGCTTTATAGTAACACCCAAAAGCCTGCTGCACAAAGATGGCAAGAAATAGGGTTAAGTATTTTGTTACACAATGCAATTGCATGTGTACAAATCCTTCTGCTACAGAGACTCTTCCTTTATTTCTTACAGTTTCAGGCCTGTAATGGACCTAAGATGCAAACAGAACATTTTTATTTGGTTTTCTATATGATTTATAAACTATAAAAATAAATTTGGCCATATAAAAGGAGCAAACCCCCCACTATATGCCTACTGTATAGAACAGGAGTCCTGCATCTTCAAAAAGGCTACAATTTAAATTGGCAACAATGGGTCTTATCTCAGCAAAGGAACTAGTACTAGAGACATGCTGGTTGCAAAACAAATGGCTGGGAAAGCAGCCCAATGTGGCATTCTCCCTCTAGTTCTTTTCCAAGAAATGGAGCCTTCCTTTCCAAATGATTACCAGCCTCTGAATCAATGCTAGGACAAGGAAATGAGCCAAATACCAAGTTGGGAGAACTGAACCGGTTTATTTCTCTCCCAACTGCCAGGCAGCTGTCAACTTGCAGTTTTCAAGACACAATAGTGGTGCTACTGCACTGGCTTGGATTTTGCTGTAATATTCACATTCAGTTGGTCTGGCAGTTTGCCATGTGCTGTGTGGTTAACAACACATGCAACAGAATGGCAATGATCATTTTCAAAACTTGTATTTTCAATCAAAACCAGATGGCTTTTCATAGAGACAAGACAAGGCTCCTCTGTGGTCTCAGGGCTTTTATCCTTTCTACTAAAGAAAACCCCAACCAAAAACCAATTAAAAATCCACCACTTATGACATTCAAGTATATGCAATCAAAAGCTAAATAAAACTTTCTGTAACAAAAATGCACCAGGCAATCCAAACACAGAGAATACTATTAGCTTTCTGCACAGTACCGAATCAGGCAAGCTCCAATGCCCAATCTGACGAGATGCATTTCTCTGAACAAAAATCAAGCCATTGGAAGACCAGCCAGTTCTACAAGGAAGGCAGTAGCTCTTTGGGGTTTCCAACTGCTTGGACACGTCGTGATGTGTTTTCTAACTCCCATCTGCCTGATCAACTGCACTTTGAAGACCAAGGTGCAACACGACCCGAGGTCTTGACAACTCCAGGGCCCTTAGCACACAGAGCATTCAAGGCCAAAGTCTACACTGCATCACATCATAGGCTATTACGGATGTTGTACATTTAACGACAACACCCTAACACACCACGTGTAACACATCTTCAGGTATTTTGTAGCAATGTACTAATATCATTCTTGCTCAGTCAGCTCCAGAGGAACTTTGGATCTATGAAGATTGGTGCTCACCTTGTTATGGGCAACGACTTTAAGAGCAAAAGTTGCCAAATACAGGGAATTCATGACAAAACTAAGCTGATTGCGGGATTCTTCTAAAAAATCTTCTAAACCATCATACCAGAGCCTCTTAACATCTGACCACACCATTCCTGCAGGAAAAAAATAACACCATTTTAATGATTATGTTGCTTAGATGTAATTTTTAAATCCTACTTGAAATCTGTATTAGAATATCACATGCAGAAAAAATATATTTCTATAGCCTTTAATTAAAATTACTAAGACCACCTAATGACACGCTTGTCTACAGCAGTCTTGATGGAACAAAAGAATTTATAAAATTATAATATTTAATTTCAAAGCAAAAGAGGAATCTGACTTGCACCCAAAATTTGAGGTTTTCAAGTTTAAGACCTGCCTGTGTTTGTGAGGGATACTACCTATTTCCAAAACCTGCAATAACTGCTCAACAGTTTTAATACAGCTCAATTGCAAAAGGAATCACCATTACACAAAAATTCCCTCACCCTAAAATACCAAATAAATCACCCTCAGAATTAGATAAAAATGATATTGTTTTCTACTGTATCACTGCTTTTTACAAGTTCAATGAAACAAATAATACATATCTAACTTCTTTACATTAAGAAAGGTAAGTTTTAATGTATAAACAATCACATGCCAGACAACCAAAAACAAGGTAAAAGTTATGAACTTTCAACCAAAGTTCTTCAGAACTCAACAAAAATTATACCCGTGCTCCCTCTGCTGCATCAACCAGAAGTGACATGCAGCCTTTCTGGTACAGTTATGATTTTTGGTGACAATGACATACAGAAACAGAAAACCATGGGATAACATGGGAAAATAATACTTGTTTTTCTGTTTTGAAACAAGCATGACATAAATGCACACCTCTAATCTCTCAGACTAAGCTGGAGCATGCATACTCAAACATACTCAACATATACTTTTATCTTTAAACCATGTACCAACGGTGCAGAAAGTCCAAATTTTGTAATTAACTACTTTTCCAATCAAGCATTATAGAACTGGTCTGAAAGACTGAGTTTGACTTATTGCTGATGTACCACTAAACTGACAATTTTTTATATATATTCAGCAATTGACATCCAATCCATTCAAATCATACCTACCAATAAGCCATATTATCAGGAGATAGTCTATTCTCTCAAGGGCTGGTCCCATTGTATTCTTCTTATTCTCATTGTAGACAAGGGAGTACAAATTAAGTAATAACAGAAATGTGAAATACGAAGCTCCATGAATAATAAACTTCATAAAAGGAGTGTGAATTATTCGACCTACTCGAGATTTAGGAGCTAACAAGTAACACAGGGACAGAACTGGCCAGAAAATGCCAACCATCAGAACAGTCAGGATCTTCTTGCAGGTGTGCTTGCGCCGATAGCCGGCCATCTGCCCAAACCACACCGTGTTGAGAAACTGCTGGCAGTTGGACTGGGCAACAAACTGGGGGGGAAGGAGGGGGAGAAACAAACAAGGAATCACTCTAGGTTTCTTAACATACATTACTAAGTTGCATCATTAAAATTAATTTTCTAACTATATGTATACCACACAAAAAAGCTGTTATTTTCCAAGCCCTGCAGTTAAGAGCAAGCTAAACCCAGAGGGACACTGAAATACTTCAGTGTGCTTGATGTGTGCAGGCCAGAAATGTGCAATGCTGGTTGTGGGGTATTCCAGAATTACAGCTTCTAAATGCTATGCATTTCAATAGTTTCAAAACAGTTAAGTCTAGACATTAGAACAGAATTATATAATACCTTTTGCAAATGCTAACTAAAAATGGATTTTGCATGAAAAGGAAACTTCCATTTTGTCCTTGGTCCTTGTACTAGAATCCCACAAATACCCATTTGCCTTCTGACACAGAAAACCAGAGTTATAATTTATGAAGGGACAAAAATGACAATAACCTATTGCAAGGAGGAATTTGCATACTGATGGCATTAAAAGGGCTGCTATTCAGGAACAGAGGGGCTATTCAGTTACACCAGCACAGGTCCAACCTAATTACTGAACAGCATAGGCAATGCCCAAGACAAAGCTGAACAGTTAATGACCAGTGAGAAGATGATAAATCATGCTTGGCACCTAAGGATCCATGCCTCTCTAGGCCAGGATTTAATGAGGAACTGAATAAATAATTACCACTACCAGAGCTGCTCATAAAAAAGCAGTAGCCTGCACTCCAATATAGAAAATACCACATTCATCTCCACAGTAAGCACTGAAGAATCCCTCAGTATCTTGTGGCATCCCTGTTCCACATACTGACCCCTGTGTATTACCATCTCTTCTATAACTCCTGCATATTTATTTCCACTTCTGTGTCCAGAGGCAGAACAACAAAGTCATTAATTACTAGCAAAATATGATATGGAAAATCTATCAAGTTACTGCAAAGACAAACCTCTTTTTGATTGTACTTGATTGCAAGTTTTAAGCGGCTTAAGTTCATCCTCTCTTCCAACAATCCCCGCTTGTCTACGTGTTCATCACTGGAGGTGTGATTCAGAATCACTTCCAGCTCCCGGGAATTGCGTGCTTGTGCAAGTAAATCTTTAGCAAAGGTTTTGCACTGCTGAGCGAGCTCCTCATAATCATTTCTGAAACACACAGAAGCATTATGTACTATTACACTGGTCCTGTATTTTCCATTAAATCACGAACTAGACATTTTTGGCTGGGATTGTATGTTAAGACAAATTAGAAGAAACCACCCCAGAAGTTCCATGTCAAGGTGCAAGCATTCCTAAGACAGCTCTGAGTAGTTTACACCACGTAAAACGACAATTCCATTTCTATTAAGCCTGCAAGACCACTAGAGAAAA
Source organism: Nicator chloris (assembly GCA_013400495.1). Lineage (NCBI taxonomy): Eukaryota > Metazoa > Chordata > Aves > Passeriformes > Pycnonotidae > Nicator > Nicator chloris. The sequence goes on from WAAE01025726.1 coordinate 83,484, forward strand.
TCTGGCAACTAGACTTACAGTATACAAATTCTTATGTCATGAGTTCCATACACAGAGTTCAAGTTCAGAGTTATTTCCAGGACATGAGAAAGTGTAGTTGTCACAAAATATGGCACTGGTAAGCAATCACTTGGACTTTCCAACTGGACAGGAAATTGTTTGGGGTTTTACTTGATTCCTGTCATCTGAAAACTAAAGTCTATTCACTAAATATTATGTATTAGTGTATTAAACACATGAAAAGAAACCAGATGATTTCTTTGTCTCACCTTGCACACAGTCTATTTTAATGCCAAGGTGTATCACAAAAATGCAACAATTGAACCCTTATTAAGAAAGATAGCCAGCTAAAATGTAGAAAATTCACATGTTGTTTAGGAAAGTAGAATTTTATCTTATATAAAACCTTGCTTTTGCATTCTTGGAAAGCCTTTGTGCTGGTAAGTTACAAAATGGTAAAAATCTGCATTGTTTAAACATGAAATTGCACTGAGTATTTGTTCATCTTATAGAGCATTTTCAGAACGAAGTCTTCTACAAGTATATGCGTATTTTAAATATATACACATATGTGCTCTTCAAAGTCTTATAATGAGCAAAATTAAGAAACAATACCCAAAACAACTCTCAACATGAGTCAGGTCAGTAGAAACAAGGTATTGCATATTTCTACCCTGATATAGAAAAAAGTGCAAAGTTCTAGTGAGATATTGATATGATTAATACGTGTGTGATTTCCAAGTAAGTCAGCATTTAGCACAGCTTCTGTTTATTTTTGCAGAGTAGAGCTGAAATTTGAACTGTTGGTGCAACTACACAGATTGAAATGTCTACACCTAAAAGGATTTAAAGTAATTAAACTGTTGAAATGACTAGTAATGAGGCATAAATTATATTATATAACTTATTATGTCTAATTATCAGTTTGAACACTCCACTTACAAAAAACTAAAAATAAACTTTTTCTAATGCATACATATTCCTACACCTGTAATTTCATAAAAATATTCCAACTGATTTGTGTTTTCAATTCCTACCTGAACTCAACCTCAACAAGGCTTAATTCTTTCAAGTCTGCACTAAGTTCAAAAGCTCTTAGGATTGGATCCTCCTCTGTCAACATTATTAAGGCAGGACTGGCCAAACACCGATAAATGTCAAGACGAAATCTGTGACAAAAGAACAGCAAACAAAATGAAGATGTTTTATTTCATTAGTAGCTTCAAACCAGAACCTGTTCCAAAGGTTTGCCTAAAAGGCCAGCTGAAAGACAAAACAATTTGGTTTGTTAAAATCAGACACTACAAGCATTAACTCCAGTATGTCCTGGAAGATACACGACATATTTAGAACCCCTAAGTATCCAAAATTGGGCAAATTGGTTGGTTCCCTTTTCTTTTCCTCACTACTTCCACTGTTATCAGTACATCAGCAGAAGTTCTAGATTAAATTAAGAGCTGCTATGTCAAATATTTCTACTGTTTGACTGCTTTGGATAACCTGATATCTTTTCTCATCCTGAAGTTAATGACATAGGGAATAGGATGGATACCAGAATGTGGCCTGTGGTAGCTCAATACCAAAAACTCACATCCTCTCACTTATTTTTTAGTATTTTGCATACAGACGGAAGTAACTATGCAATAATTATTATGTATTGTACTTGCAGTACACTTATGATCTTTGAACTCTGTGATTTTTCATCCAAATTCTCTCATATTAAATTTTATTCAACCCTCAAATACGTTCTCAAGTTAACCACACAAAATATTTACCAGATTGCTACATCCCTGTCCTCATTTGAATCTTTATTAAAAAGCTTTCTACTCTCAAAAATACTGAAGAAGAAAAAAAGAAAAAAAGAAAAAAAGAAAAAAAGAAAAAAAGAAAAAAAGAAAAAAAGAAAAAAATTGTCTTTAGATTCCATTCATCAATCCATGCCACATAAACACTTTTAGAAACAGGATTCAAAATTATCCACTTCCTCATTCTGGCTCAAAAAACCCCAAGTATTAAAACTAACTTGACAAAAATTCTATGGGCATAGTCCCTATGGCCCCAAGCCAAATGTAGCTAGAATGTTTGAGACACATCTGGCAGAAACAAAATGCACATAGTGACTATGCACAGTGACTAAAAGTATGAAAACAAAATGGAAAAAAGCCACTGCCTCCCACCAGCCTTTTCAGGCACAACCCATCCCCAAGAACTACCATCTCTCACAATAAGAGATAATATGTTAAAGGAATCCACTCATAAAACTTCACCTTAAAAAGAAAAAGGAAACATACTAATCTGACCCAGGCAATACCAGAGAATTAAGAAGCTCTTTATTATGGCTTATGACTGCTAAGTCTTACCTGGAATGTCGCAGACTGTCTTTTTTGTTCTTGGCAGTGCACAGTGTGCACTCACAGCCCACAGCATGAGGTTTGGGTAATGAGATGTCTTGCTTCAACAGCATGGTGAGAATTTCATAGTTGTTACGATGAGCAGCTAAAATTACTGGTGCCACATCCATGGTTGTCGAGTACTCTGGGTTCTGAATGCGCTCCATTAATTTCTGGAATAAAATGTAGGAAGTATCGCAATTTATTATCTACAGTTCTACTACACGTAAGGGGGTTTTTGACTGTTCAACCAAGAATTTCTCCTTCAAAATACTTTCCAATGTTTCATAACATGAACAGAAAGAAAAATATGTAACAACATTCAAACACCAGTCAGATAAATACCAAAACAGAATAACAGACCCAGATACTTTTCTAGCTAATTTACGTAGAAAAACTGTCTATCTTTCCAATACACACAGGATATTAGAAATTGTTACTTTGCTCCAGTTTTGAAAAAATTATTGTATTTACTACTGAAGTGCAGAAAAAAGTGCATGTGTCATACTCTGTTACAGAACACCTTATTCCTTCCCTGCGTCCACCTCCTTTTTGTGCTTTCAAAAGTTCTTTGGTACTTAAGCATTGACAAGGTAAGCTTCAATGGCTTAATTTCAAGGGGATGGTCTGATGTCTATAGATTTGCTCTGAAAATCTATAAAGCTTCTATACATGAATAAACACTTTATAAGTCAAGGCTGCTAACTACCTTGCAAACAGACTACATGAAAAGATTTATAACCACTAGGTTTTTTCTCTTCTGAACTAGGCATGTGTTTGACAGGTATAAAGCCACTGGATTTCTTCTTGTGATAAACAAAATCATGTATTTCAGCTTTCAAGACAAAAAAGGTTACAAAAATAATCCCTAGTGTCCAGATTCTATCACCCTACAGATGTAGAATTTAAGAGCATTGTTTTAAATTCTACAGATATCCAAAAAAAACAATAGCCTTCACAGCCCTAACCAAAAATCAAGGAGTAACAACACTTAACCACAATGGTTGGTCTGGAGGATCGTTTTGGTCGGTGATTAAGTAGAATGTCAACAGCTCCCACCACTTCTGAGTCAATAGCCACCAAAAGTGCATCTGAGGACTAAATAAAGAAAACAAACCATATGTGAAAACAGCAGTAACTTAAACAGCACAAAGAGACAAACTCAAGCCAAACTGCATTTTTAATGTATTTCTTGAATTTAATTTTTAAGTACTAAAATGATGTTCTGTATTATCACCAGGCATATGATCAGGATACAAATTCAGGTTGCCATTGCAGGAGTTCACATAGCATTACTGACAACTTGCATCACTGCACCAACAGCAGAGGAATCAATTGAATAAATTACTTTCCAGCAAAGATGATGCAGAAGACTTACAAAAATCAAATTAAAAGATCCAGTTTACAGGCCATTAGACAGATTAAAAGCAAGTATTAGTGTAACACAGCTCAGGTATATGGGCTACTTCAGCCCTGCATTTCTAATTCTGGGGCACAGCTAGGAAAATAAGCTTTTTCCTTCTTGGCTGGTAACCAACCACTTCTGTACCTTCTATTATGCTGAGATAAGCAGCTTTTCATTTTCCCTACAGATGATATTATTCTACTTGATTCATTTACAAAAATTCAGCTTTTTACTTAAAAAATAAAAAACATAGCTTTTATTACTGTTACTAATTCAGGCAGGGAAAAGCTTGTGGTTTAATTCATGCCCAATATCAAACAACGTAACAAAAGATGCTACTTTTCCCTGTCTTACATATTTAATCCATCATAGCTTCACCACTCCCACCATTAGCAGAGATGCTGCATACATTTAAGGAAGTCTTGTTGGTAGGAAACTACCCTGCCATCAAGCACAGATCAAGTTTAACAAGAAAGCACCGCAGAAATACATGTTTGCCTTAACTTAAAATCAACTAATATAATGTGAATTTTTCTGTGCTACCATTTAAAAAGTTAATATACTCTACAGCCAAAGGGGATTTTTGTATTTTACACTTTTTAATGTAAGGCACTCACGCCATGTACTTTTTTTCTTGAGGATAATATATGCATTACATCAGTAGCAGGAGTAAAATTTAAAATAAAACTCAAACTTCATAGAAAACAGTACTTATGCATTTGCCATGTCAATAAAATTCCACTAGAAAAGTCAACTTGTGATAAGAAACCACTTTCACAATTATTCTTTCCAGTTTACTAGAAAAAGAATTGAACTGCCTAAAAGGCAGACTGCATTTATGTCCAAATTCTGACAGATTAACAAAGAAGATATATAACTACACTGAACATTTTTAACAACGTTTGTTGGATACCTGGCAGCCATAATCCAAAAGCAGCTGTAGTATGTCCAAGTTTTCATTTTCAATGGTTATGGTAACAGCATTTCGTCCAAGCACATCTACACAATTTATGTTCATTTCACCTGAGCTGTTTTCCTCTAAGAGTTTCTTAACCATGTAATAGTCACCTGCAGAAGTAAGGTAGGGATATCACTTCATATTATAAAGCAATAAAAGCATGCGATCATTTTAAGTACCAGCTACCATCAAACGACACTATTCCACAGCTGACAACAGTAACTGAGGGTGTCAGGCAAGTAAGAAGCCTAGATAAGCATTCTCTCATCAGGGAGAAAACTAAAGATATTTCAGGAGATCTCTCTCCAGGAAAGCACTAGACGTACTTTAATCCACCCCTTTAGTTCCAGTCCTAAAAACAAACACAGACAAAAGCAGGGGTGTTTCTCAAAACTGTCTCTAGGGTAACAAATTACTTTGCAACACAGAAGACCATGACCAAGACAGATCTCAGTGCAGAATACTTACAGAAGTACATGTAGAATACAGGAAAATACATACCAAGAGTACTGAACCAGCTGTTATACAGACAACTGGGTTTTGTTCTACTTTTGTTAGGCAGCCTTTTAGCTCTCTGAACCTCTGTTTATAGTTAAAAAGAGAAAGCCATGGCTTCCTCTGATGTTTAGGACAGACTGCACCGGCTGTGCAGATGCAAGGCATCCCACCACCGAGAGTCCCGGAGCAAAATTGCTGACCTGGCTGGCGAATGCCACTACAGAAATACCCCTGTGGTTGTGAGCTAACCTAAGCTCGGGGCCAGCACGCAGCTCTGCGTGCGAACACCCCAGCTCCTGCAGCCGTGCTTGTAGCTCAGACACGCAAAGGCGTGCAGCACACCATTAAAAGCATACCTTGGAGTCCAACGTTTCAGACCTCTTAAGATAGGGTTTGATTTAAGGCCATGTTTCGACTCAAAGGTAACTAAATATAAGCTTAAAGCAAGCAGTATATTTTAGAAAGACAAATCTTCTTCCCAGCCGCCACCAGTGGTGCAAATCGCAGGACACTGGTCTCGCTTATTCTGGTAATGTCTAGATAAACCCCAATTTTACTGCTGCTCTCTACTCGGAGACTTTTAACAGCGAACACGTCCCAGACTCCTCCGACACAAACCGAACGCCCTCAGGAACGCGAGAGGAGCCGGCCCCGCGCGCCCCTTCCCGCTCAGGGGCCAGCGGGAGGCGGCGGGCCGGGACTCCGCAGTGCCCCATGGCAGCCGCACGGCGGGACCCGCACGGCGGGCGAGGGCAGGGCAGCGCAGGGCTGACACCGGGCCGCGGCCCGGGCCCTCGGAGCGAGCGGCCGAGACCTCGGGCGGGGGGAAGGGGGGGCCCGGCCGAGCGGCGGGGCCGGCACCTTTGTCGCAGGCCAGCAGGAAAAGCTTCTCATCCAGCGTAGTCTCCTCCTTCACCTGCCGCACATCCTTCAGCGCCAGCAGCTTGTTGGGCGAGGCCGACGCGGACGGGTCCGCGCTCTGGTACAGGGCGGCCATGCCTCCGCCAGGCCCATGCGGACCGGGCGGGGCGGTGTCGCGGCCCCCGCGCTGCCCCTCGGCACCGCTGGCGAGCGGGGCAGCGGCCCCGGCCAGGTGAGCCCTGGCGGGCGGGCAGGGCAGGGCCGGGCGGGGNTCCGCGCTCTGGTACAGGGCGGCCATGCCTCCGCCAGGCCCATGCGGACCGGGCGGGGCGGTGTCGCGGCCCCCGCGCTGCCCCTCGGCACCGCTGGCGAGCGGGGCAGCGGCCCCGGCCAGGTGAGCCCTGGCGGGCGGGCAGGGCAGGGCCGGGCGGGGCCGGCAGGGCAGGGCTGGGCAGGGCC
>WAAE01025726.1:90094-103637 GCA_013400495.1 Nicator chloris
CAGACAGGTAAATTACCATCCTTCAGGATTATAGAATTTAATAAGAGATCGTTTATTCTTACAGTATAGAGATATGTAAGCCTCCATGTAGCCTCTCCTGAATGAGGACTTGGACTGAACTGTCTCCAGAACTCAAAATCTCTATGAAACTGTGTCATCATCTTGGACTGGGAATAGAAACCAAGTAAATCAAGTCTTGTCCCAACAATGCAAACCACTAAATAGGCAGAGGCAAATAGATTCAAATCCAAGCACTTAATTCCCTCCAGTCCCTGTCACCTCATTATATAATGGAAACTGGATAGATGCATCCCTTACTGTTGCTATATTGTGTGCAAGGTAGTGAAGATGTAGAACTTCGCCCAGCTGCTCGCTCATTGAGATTCTCGGGTTCTGCCACACTTAGGACTGGCTTCAGGATCTGAGAGAAAGCAGAAGCTTCATTCTCAAAAAAATAATCTCTTTAATTTTGATTTAGTTTTCTTATTGTTTGGTTTTTGTTAACAACTTTATTAAATGTCCAGCTCCAGCATGATAAGGGAAAATTTACAGCTGATGAAAAAGGAGTACAAATAGTTACTTTAAAATTATTAAGAAAAAATTACTGATTTCATCTCATCCAGACCCATCTTTCTACAAAAAAACCTCTGCACACATGATACACACTTTAGAAAAATCAAAGGAATTATATATAAGGAAATACAATACAGTAATGAGAAATCCCATAGCGGACTAGCCGGCTCTTTATTGTTTTCTTAATACAATATTTTATGAAAGGTTAAAAAAACTCAACCAACAGCTGTTTAGTCCAACCGAGAAACTTAGCACATATGCAGATCTAATAATGACAGGACATTTCTGCTTTCTATTGCTGGTTTTTCATACAACATGTTGTGTAAAAGTTTCTACTAAGTAACAAACAAAACTATTACATATATTTAAAGATAATTCCCACAAAAAAGTTTCATCAGTTTAATCAGTATTCATTAGTTACCAGACATTATCACAGGCCTTTACTTGCTCTGAAGTCAATGAGAAGACTCTCATTGGCTCCAACAAGAGTTAAGCTCTCCAAGAATAAGGCAAGGATGATAATTTCTGTGCAGTTTGGAGTCCAATCCAACAGGATTGGAATGCACCTTGAGACTTGTATGACTACATGTAAGTAACACCCACAAAAATCAAACAGTGTTTCATAATTGGTCCTGAAACAACATATGTAAAACAATGCAGGTTCTTACAGTGCTGTGGAAACTAATGCAAATGGAGCTCGATTCATATGGGTTTTTCCAAGCAATACAAATCTAGGATATTAATTTGTTAATGAACCTGTTCTGAAAACAGTATTAGCCATAAATAATTCATGTGTTATGAAACTGAAGAAAGCTAATATAAACACATTATTAAAAGATAATTGATGAGTATATTTGTGCATGCAATTTTTCTCATCTTACACTAAGTTTCAGAACTCTGTAAACTGCGAGGCATTCATTGTGCTTAACATGGCAGAAAGTTGTATTACATGTCTGTATTATTTTATTCTGTTCAGACCTCTTCCCATCAAACATGCAAATACTGTCATCACCATTTTTGGCTTCACTTCAACCAGATCATCTGGGAGAGCATAAATACGAGCACCGATTTTTCGAGCAACTGAAATGGCGTACCTTGGAAAACAAGAGAAAAGAAATACTGTTATTTTTCTGGCATCTACTAATATGTCAAAATTCACAACAACAAAACCAGATTTCAATAGCAGGATATACCTGTTTAACAGTACTTAGGCTCTATTAGAAAATGGACATTATTGTGAAGAAAGCATGTACTCGCAATTGTACTGGTAGATGTTTTGCTACTGGTTATCAAAGCATTTATTTTGGTCAAAAACAATATGAGGTATGGCAGACTATTAAGAAACCAATTACAGTGTAGTGGTGGTAGGTCATATCAGCTGTGAATTTGAGTCCATATTTTAGATACACTAGAAAAATAAATAATATTAGAATTTATAGTCTATTCAAAAAAATCAATTAATATTAGTGTTATCTTTCTCTTAACAAATCAGTAAATCGTGCATTACACTGTTGAATTCATGCATTTCCTGCATTTCAGGAAAATATGAAGCATCATTAAAACTTACTTGGCATTATTCAATTTGTCTTGGTAAGAAAGGTCTTCTCTCTTGACCATTTCTGGACGAACTGCTTTTGGTGCAATGGCATCTATTAAATCTAGGACAGGTAAGCTAGTGCTAATTGATTTGTCCTAAAAGAAAAAGACTCACAAGATTAGTTGAAGGAATCTGCTTTGATTACTCCATCTTCAAAATGAAAAAAACCCAAAAGCACATCTTGCATGCATACTGAAAGACAGAGGCCTGCTTTCTTACTTCATAGTGTGAAGATTTTCCTCACCCTTTAAGAATTCTAATGTTCTTTACTGCAATCAGTATTACAATGTTCACTGTGCTGGTATCATTATTGCACAAATGGTTTAAATTTATTTCATCAAACTTCCCTCCTTAAGCCCTAAGGAAAGAAGGGAATTTTGATAGAAGTTCAATGACCAGACTTTCAAGACAACAAAAAGGTCCTTACAAGCCCCTATACTTATATTTTCTTGCCATGGAACAATTTTCTCCAGTAGTTTATGGCTCACTCTTTTTATAATTTTTCAACTCAGATGGTATTCTGAGCCAGTGTGAGCAGTCTGTGTTTCATATTTAATACACAGAGATTCTTAAAAGAGCAAGTCCTGTTGCTGCAATCATTCCATCCCAACTGTCCCGGCAGAGAAGGAGCTGCTGATGCTAAAGCAAGCACAGTTGGTGCCAGTGAGGCTGGCTCAGGCCCTGCAGTGGCTGAGCATGAGCCACGGGACACAGCTGCCTTTGTCACCAGGTCAGAACTGTGACTGCCAATTCAGGGAAGTCCCACACAGCCATCACACTAATTATACATCTAAAAATACTAATATAATTCTGCTTCAAGGCATTCAATGTATGGAGTATATCCCCAAGACCATAGGACCTTTATAATTTTACTGTTTGAACTAATGGCAACACAATAGAACTTGTCTTTCATAGTCCACAGTGAAATATAAGGCACTTCTGCATTCTCTATGCTCTGCTTGCCATAGTAATCCCAAAATCCAAACAGTGAAAGGCAACATTTATGTGAATGTTGTAAAGAATTTGTAGTAAAAAAATGAATATGGAATAGTGTCAGTTTACATCAGTACCTCCTTATCTTTATTGGTCAACTATCAGTTGAATTATCCTAAAAACCTAGGCACACCAAAGGCAAGATATTGGGACAGATTCTTTTCATATTTACAACTTATTTAATATCACCATTATAACAAATTATGTAGAAATAAGAGAAGCAGCAACATCTCATAAGAAAATGAAGGCCCAAGTTACCTTCTAAAGTGAAAACGAAATATTTTTACTTAATTTTTTGACTAATGATGCTTATCTAATCAAAGTTCATAACATAGGAAACTCTCAAATATTTAACTTGCTAGGTTCCCCTGTTTTGAACCACAGACATAACTGCTTCAGATTATAAAATGAACTTGTACAAGAATGTTACATTTGTGTGCAATTATTAATCAGCCATTTCTAGAGCAAAAGATTCACACAGAATAACACACCTAACACACATATGGCTTCTTTTGTTTTGAACACCTAAATAACGTGGAAGGACAGCTTTCCTTATCAACGTGTTCTTATTGGTGGAATGGGAACAGCTCCTGTTTTCCCCCGGCCTGCTGCACATCAGCAGTGCCAGGGACAGCACAAGGTGTCGCTGGTTACCGTGGGCTCCCTCTCCCGGCTCTGTCACAAGACAGAACATCCTTTTCAGCAGCTCCTGGGAGAAGTGGTCATCTGCCCCCGATATTTACAAAATCGTTTTTATTGCTTGTACAAGCATGAGAATGCCTATATCTAAAAACTTGGAAAATATACCACATGCCAGGCCCAAACTGGTAACTTCAGACAGAAGCCCCTTTGAAAGTTTCAACTTCTTTCTTGTTGATCTTTTTGTTTTCTATCTTACTGCAGTGACTGTAATTTCTTTTATTTGTCAATAGATTTGTAAAATACTTTTGAAGATTCAAAGACTGTCAGAAATACTTCCATAAACAATTTTGCTAGCTGATGGGAGAGCTGCTGTTAAAACCAAATCATTAACAGATCAGGTTAAAAAAATCACAGGTCTTATTATAAGCAGAAAGAAAAGTAAATAAAATTGATTACCTTGAAACTTATAATTGAAGTTTTCTTATCTGCTTTTGCAAGTGTCTGATTCACCCACTTAATAATAATTTCATCATTTACTTTCTCGCCCTCTCCAAGGTCAGATAGTACATTTAGAGTATACCTTCAATAAAGAGAACAGGAGCTCAAGTTAAAATGAGTTGTAGAACTCAACTTTGCTTAACTTTTCTTTGTAAGAAAAGGTAAAATATTACTTCATAACAGTAACAATGCCAAGTACTCCTCTTTGTAAGATACTCTTGCCTTACAAACTACATTGTACTTGAAAGCACTTTTTCAGTGGTTAGTGAATGAAAGAATAAGATATTATCCCATATCTTGTAATAGTCCCTTTAAAATCTTCATGCATTTCTTTTACTCAGTACATCATAATTAATTTTGCTTTCTAAGTTTATATGGCTCCCTACCATCCTAATAGGGAAAAAAAAACTGAATCACAGCAGTCTGAGAACAAAAACCACTAAGTGTTTTGGGATAGGTCTAAGAAAACTAATTTGAGGAAAACATTTGCAATAAAACACTCTTTAATTAAATCACTTTATACCTATTCTTTCTTGCTTAATACGGTAGCAAGATTTTGATTTGATGATACTTATGTAACTATAGCTGTGATGGCCTACACTTTTTTACCCTTTTAACTTCTATAGTATATGTATCACCACTTCCTTGGGTTTTACAAATATTTAAATTACTGTCTACTTGCAGAAAGTTACATGAATCAACATGATGAAAGTTGAGCTCTTTTTACTTGCTGCAGGGTTTATAATTTTAGTCACAGTTTCTAGTTTATAAGGTTTTAATTAGCACTATAAATTTTGGGTTCAATCACTGCACAGTATGTAAAATAACAAAACACATATACAATTTTATCTTTGAGAACAGGGATATTTAGAGATTGCTCTCTACAATACCAGTTGGGTGACCTGAACACTAATTTGCCTTGATATACAGACACACATGCACAGACACATATACACACCTCTATCATACACTGCACATAACTTACCTTCTCATCAGCTGCCATACCAAAGCCAAAGTCAGTGTTGGGTTACCTTCATTTAGATCGTGTCCAGCAATACCAACCAGTGAGAATTTGGCTTTTGTCTTCCCAAGTTCTACTGCATAATTGCAATTCTCAATCTAAAAATAAATTTCATGTGCAAATAATGAAAACACATGAATATTTCTGCAATACAGACCTATAATCTATCTGTATTTTAAAGTACTTTGGATTACTGTTACCTACAGTGAGATCTGAAGCTAGAAAATATTTCCAGTCTAGCTACACTGTGATTAAAATAACACAGTTTTTACTATAAATGCAATTATGCAAGATTCCAATGATAATTTTTCCATATTGGAGAAAACCAAGTTTCCACTAAGGCAGTGAATAAAATATACTGATATCAAAACCATACTTTGAAAGATAATGAAATGTTTTCTTCTTAAACAGGCAGTAATTTTTATCATCAATCACAAAATTAAGTGAAAGCTTGGATTGTGCAAGTCTTGCCCAAATCCTCTGGCAGCATATAAAATTGCTCTGGGAGGAAATTCCTCACAGTATAGGAGCATCCAGCAACAACAGCCATGTCAGGGCTTTCACTTATAGATCCAAATCACGACATCAATCAAATATTGCCAAAAGGTGTCCACACTGAGAAACGAAGGTGGTATGTGCTGTAACTGCTATTTATTCTTTGGGATAATATCTGAAAAACAGATTTTCCTTTTTTTTTTCCCCCAGGACTGTCTCAGTAGCACAGAAATCTCGACAACACAGACTGCCATCAGCACAATGGGAGCCAGTGAAGCTGGGCTGCCTCCCAGAGCATCCACCCACCTTTTTCATGTTGCCACCGAGTAATGAATAAGGAGGTTTGTTCACGTGGCTCCAGTCAACTGCTACACGCGTCATGTCATACAGTTGGAAGATGATTAAAGCATCAGAAAGGTCACTAAACCAGAGCAAAACAATGCTTTTAAGCACAAAAGCACAGACGGACAATGAAAGTAAGTATTTGAGATTTTCACAGTGTAAATATTGCTGAAAAATTTTAGACACTTAAATAGAAACACCTATATAAAAAAATTCTGTAAAGAAACTGGCCTATATTCTATTGCTTGATTCCTGAAATTATATACACCAAATTCTGCATTTAATTTCATTATTTTCATAAACCTTAGTGAAGAAAGCTCAGCCACTGGCTTCAATCAAATAATTACTTTCTTAGGGCAGGCATAGAAAAAATAGCTGCTAAAAGAGTTTTAAATTATTGATCTAATTTTAGTTTTCTAAGGACTTTCCCAAATGTTAAATACTCATGCTTTGTCTGCAGATGCCTACAGATGTATTTTGCTAAAGAGTAATCAAAACCAATGAAATTATCTTGCAAAGAAGAATAGTAGGAAAGGTATTATTCTCCCATTATATGTTGCATTACTGATAATCCCCATCAGCCACTAAATGAATTAAATTCTCCACATTAAGCTACCTACAGATCATTTTACAGAGGTCAGAAAACAGAAATAATTAAACCAATTAGTAAATATTCATACAAGCAGGTGTTCCCATTTGCTTCTTCAATCTCATCCTTTATTCACAGGATTTGAATCAACTTCTGGCATGATTTGAAAGTGAGCAGAAGCACCTAAAAAGCTTGTTATAAAGCCCTTCATCTGAGGGAATACTACACTGCAGTTTCTTACAGTCTACTGAAAAAATAAAAAATTATGCATCACAAAACACAATTATCTCAACTTAAACCATAATTCAATGTACAAGTGAGGGAGGGGGGAGGATTTAAACCTTCTTAGGTTTTCTAGTTGATCTACATTATGACTAGAATATTTGAGTCAGATACTGCTTAATGTGGTCCTACAAACCAGTTTTGAAGTGGAAACCTGGAAATCACTATTGTAGTAGAAATACAACTTCCCTCTCTTCTTTCCTTCTTTCTTCCCATGTCACCCAAGGGAAGTCAAATCATTCTTTTAAAAAATAATCTTACCTGTATAAATGATTAACATATGGGCTTACACCCAGTGAATTCATCCAGTTTCTGAAAGTCCTTTCTTCCTTACTTTCTCCTATGGTGACAAATATGATTCTATATAAGTTATTGGAGAAAACACTTTAATAAGCAATGTTTAAATGCTTCTCATATGCCCCCTCCCATCCCAAAATGAGTTCATAATTTCCCAAACAGTAGTCTATACTACAAGGCAATCCTATCCAATTCAGATTTGCTCCGTTCTGGGCACAGGGCAGGGGCACTTACAGGGAGTAGTACTATTAGACTACATTTATCTGAATAAATACAATTTGATAAAATATAGAAATAAATTCTTGTTCTATTTCACATAATTAATATATCATGGAGATGATTAATAATAATTTCCTGAAACTAAAATGACTGGAAACTGCATTCAACAGTACTATTAGATCTGTTTGAAATGACATCTTTTTATTAAATGTCAGTACTAACACAAGGCACTACAACTTCACTCTCCCCTCACAGGAGTTGACAGTATTAATTTCCAAAGGGCCTCCCCAAAGCAAGAGATTTCATCCTTTTTAGTTCTTTGCACTGAAAACGTAGAGAGGCAGTATAGGTTAAATTTGTGAAGCTATTTATACTGCTGAAGGGGCCAGTTATCCTCAGTTTTAACCAGCAAGTCTACTTACAAGAACTGCAAAAAATTCATTAGGAAGTAAATCCCAACCTTCACTTTCCTGACTTGGACTGCTTTTATTATTGCAGTCACGAGTCCTAACCTAACTCTCTTTCTCTATAAAGTTGCAGCTTGCAATAATTCATTAATTTCTACATACAACACTACCTAAATTTTAACAATGTCTCTGTGGCCATCTACATGTGAATCAGTGCTGCATAAGCTGTTTTCTCTTGCATCAAAGAGGAACATTTGAGAAAATATTTAGCCTGAATATATGAGCTTGGAATAACCTCATCACTTTGTTCCCCTGGATTGGTAATCCACAGTTAAGAAAACAGGGAAGACACTGAGGAGGGAGAAAACCTCTCCAAACGATGAAAGAGCAGATTTCTCCAGACTGAAGCACAAATTTCTAAGCAAGATTTTTCTTTGCTGTTTTTGTTTGCTCCTTAGAGGGTAACAATACCACATTTGTCTGATGAGGTTTATATAGCATGAAAACTGTCTCCTTTAGCACTGCAGTTCTAGGCTGACTACAAATTAATGAATGTTTTTGTAAAATGAAACTACTGTGTAAACATGTATTTATCATTAGACTAGAAAGAAAATCTCTTTAACATTATCTTTCCATGCCTAGGCCTATGTCATAACATTGATTTTTAGATAGAAGTTACCATTTTAATCTAGGTATCTTACCCTTTTATACAAAAAGCTCTGGACTTCAGAAATTTCAGCTGTAATTTACAGTTTCTTACAAAATAAATTTTATTTTAAAAGTTTCAGCCACCTTATCAGGTTCTTTCCTTTCCAATTATTATGAAATAATTGATATTCATCTTACTGATACATTTTCTAAATTATGATTTTTCCATATGCAATTAGAATTAGTGTTTGTTTCACATATTTACTTGTAAAAATAACCAAAGAGCCAGATGAAACTGATGAAACAGAATAAACAAAGCAAAATACTATTCTGCAAGGTCATCAGAGAGCTTTGTTTCACAAATTTCTAGCCACATTAAAATTTAAAAGAATTACACTTTGTGACAAAGTTATTAAAAATATCAGTTTTTCCATTTAAAAAACAATCATAACTCAAGAATGATATACAATTTCAGTTTATAAAGAATTTCTTTGAGATTGCAGTATTTTGAAGCAAGTGCCTTGTGCTTTTATTTAATGATTCTATGGTTACTGAGCTTTGAGTTGATTTGCAGTACCTAGAATACTGACTGCAAAGGGCTTTTAGGAACACTTGTCCATTACAAAGACAGTACCAAGGTTATTTAGTGAACTCTTACTAAAAACAGCATAGCCACAAAAACAGATACTCAGCAACTGCACTCAGATTGAGGATTTTAAAATGCTTGCTTAGCATTGTCAGGAGAATCCAAAGTAGCCAAGCAGGAGCAAGAGCATGCAAGCTGGGCAGGACTCTTTTGGAAAGTGGGAGTCCAGGAAATAAACCCAGCATACTATATTTAATATGCCACTCTAAACAAATCCCTTTATCATGCAATACAGGAGTGTTCATAAGTTTTCCAGATGGCTGAGAACTGATCAATTTTTTCTCTCTATTCTTTTATTCAAAATATACCTTGTGATCCTATCAGGAGCATATCTTCTGCTGAGTGGTGCAGCAGATAGCCAAAATCATTGGAAAACTGCAGAAAGGGGGCAGAGCTACACAAAAGAGAGAGGAGCAAATTTGGTAGTATCCTTTATATTTATTGCCATCTCTTTTTTGAGATCGTTATACTGTGGAACTGAGCTGAAAGTAGCCATAGGGAGGGGGTCAAGAATCCAAAGAGCTCGGAATATATCTGAGATTATCTCTGGAACACAACTGAGCTCAAGATACGGTTGCACCTGAAGTTCAGCCAGCCTGAGTGGGAGCACTTAACCCTCTCACGGTTAATTAATTAATTAGTAAGCAAACAGCACAGGACATCTACACTGAAGGAAAAGTGGGTGGACACAAGTCCTTCCTCCCCAGAAGAACTCAGCTTTCTGCATGACTTTGACTCCAAACTGCTGTTTTCCCCACAAGCGAGAGGCTCCTTGGATCAGCAGCAACACGCAAAGATGGTGCAATAACTGAGCTCAGGACTGCCCTCTCCACCCCCACACAATATCAAATGTTCATTTTGCTATGTCAGTATTGCTGAGAAATATGCTCTCCATATTTCAGTGCACATCACCAGACATATTATCAGGGCAGATGTCAGTTTATGCACAGCATTAATGGTTTAAAACTGAAGAGGACAGCCAAAGCATACTGCTCAGGTGGGACAGTCCCTGAAAGGATGGAATTTATGCAGGAAAATAAAGACTTCCAGGAAGCTCTACTCACCCACACATGCCTACAGCTTGACATCTCGGTTCATGGAAAGCCCTTACTGGCTAAACCCCCAAAATACTGTATGGCATTTGACTTACTGCAACTCTTGCCCTCATTTTATATGCTGTGGGGTTTTTTCCTTCTCTTTTACTTATGACGGCATATTAAAACAATAGAAAAATGTAAGAACAATGCAAAAAATCAACCAGAAAAGGACAGAGATGATTAAACAATAGGGAAAAAAAAGAATGAAAAATTGCAGAATAAACACTTTTATGGAGTACAGAAAAGTACTAAATACAGTACCTACATTAGGAGGGGTCAAATCTGCATTTCATGAAGCAAAACAGGAAAGCATTATAAATTATGAGTCAGATTTCAACAGACAATCTATGATGAAACTATAAAGAAATCAATGTCATATTTTATGTCACTAGCTTGAGAAAACATTAGTATAAACACAGGACTTAATGGAAAACAAAGAATACATTAACAGGAAAAAAAACATTAACAACATTGTCTTTGGACTGAAATAACTATTTTGATGGTTTAGATCTACTTGACACCACGGAAATTATTATTTGAGGGTAAAAAGGAGTCATTTACTTTTCTTTGAACAGATAACATTGGCATGATTATCCAACTCCAAAATATATATTGTAAATAGAAAGTTAAATTTGGCCGGTATTTATCATTACAAAATCATAGTCTAGCATTCAGCTGATTGTAAGTTTTTAAACTGCTTTGTCTGAGACTTTGATCTCATCTAAATGTTTCAGGAAAGTCCAGAAACTAATTCAACTGGTTTTTCCCATGCCATTGGGAACTCTTCCAAATTTAACCAAGTTTTCAGTATTTCAAATCACACCAGCGACTTTGTTGTCAGAGCAGAAAGCTGAACTGAACATATTCCACCTCCACAAACTCCTGTATACATTTCCAAGAACTGACATTTCTAAGAAAACTGAAGCAGAGGAAGACCAGACCTTTCCTTTAGTCATTTGTCCTGGCCAGCAGGGACTGCAGTGACTGGGGATATCACAGCTGAAAAGGGAAGACAATGTCCTGTGCTCTACAACCTCTATCATATCACAGCTGGCACCCAGCTGAAGCTAGAAGAGCAAGAAAAGCCTGAAACAGGAATGCACTGAGGGGTACAAGATTTGTGACACAGAAATGCAGCAGCACAGACAAATTATGAAAGAAGAGGAGCAAAGGAAGTTGGACTCACCTAGATGGAAAGGAAACCTGATAGGAACAGTAAGAGGAAGGCACGAGAAGACAGTGCAGAGGACTATGTCAACATTGCTGATGATTCTCCCGAGTGTGGCACCCCTGATTCTCACTTTCCTTTGAGATCAGTGAACAACTGTGAAATACACTGGCAGGAGCCATTCCATGATCCTAGATTAGCTGGTCCACAGCAAGGGCAACAGCCAAAGATTGTTACCAACTACTCCTTAATCTCTGGCATTACAGATCTGAACTGTACAGTTAAAGGCCAAATTCCCTGATATGATAGGATCTATACAGGGTGTTGATGCAATAGATTAATACAGGCTGCTGATACAGACGCCTTTAAAAGAAAAGTTTCCTACTTTAAAAGGCAACAAACTAATACACACATATATATAAATGCACTATGTGAAAAATACTTTTAAAGACTATTACAGTTGCATACTATAGCACTGCAAAGAAAAGCTAGAATTTGTACATCAGCTAAAATATAAATAGCATGGAAAGAGGCATGGGAAACTGAAAGGAAAGTAGGAGGACAGTTTTTGCTCCTGCAAATGAATGACAGAATGTTATTCAGGAATAACGTTTGGTCAGGCTAACACAAGTGAACAATATCCATACTACTGGGGTTTTCTGCTAAGGCTTATATTGGCTGCCAGTAAGTAAACACAGGCACCAGCACACAGGGATCGTATAGCACAACCTAGAAGGAATACCTAAGTAGAAATCACTAGTATTCTTATCTTCTGTACAGTTAGAAAGTTGAGTACCTTCTAATAAATTGACATCATAAGATGAACTGTCAGGCTTGTGCAGGGCTGGATATGTGTTAAAGAGATTTGCAACAAAAGCCAAGTTGAGCTTAGGGTTGCCTGCAACCACATCAGCTGGAGTTACAAACTGTCTGCAGCCCAGTTTATCTGCCTGTTGGAGCATGTATTCAGCCCTCCTCAAGTCATTTTTATCCTAAAAAGAAAAACAAACAGAAGTTAATTTACAGTTAAATCTAGTTAAATCTAGATTTTAATCTACAGTTAAACCTAGATTATACCAATCATCATATAGGGAAATCTTTACATGACCCGTGTCAGTTCCTTCCTCATTCCACCAATGGCTGAGCTAGCCCTTACAGCCCATGACAATTCCCCTCTGCCTTCTACTGTCCTTCACTTCTGTGGCTGTCAGCACAGCATTCCTCATGAATCACAGCAACTGCAGCCAGGAGTGTAGAGATTATATTTCTATTACCAGGCTACTGATTCCCATGTTGCGTATCCTACATGTACCAAAGGTTCACCATCACTGCTTTAAACTGATATTCTCAAGCACAGTAATTCCAGATGATGCCCAAAACAGTCAGTAAGAGTTTGAATACTTCAAACTTGCTGTCCTTTTAATATTTTTTCCTCTTAATCATCATAAGTTGTCAACTTATGTGTTTTGTTCCTTGGTCTTTATTAGTAATATACTGGTTCATAGCAAAACGTGATCATAAGAACTGTTGGAAATCGTATGGAAAAAATTAACTTCTACTCTCTCACTCTCAAAAAATCCCAAACAAGAACAAATAAAGCAAACAAGGAACCTAAGAGAACTAAAGCATGTAAGCAAACTTGCACGTGGGTTTCATGATTATAATGAATAATGAGATTCTACTTCAGCTTCTGATTGATATATGGACATATAGGCATGCAGTTCAACTTTGTATCAAATGCACTCTCAGAAAAATCCTTCAAACAGGCGTTACAAAGCAGCTTAGACAAGCGTATTCATATCAGTGTAGGCTGCTGGTTTTAGATCCTCTGTCCCTTCACAACTTAAAGCTTGATGGATACCACACTTTCCTGCTGGTTATTGGAAGGGCTCACATGTTATTTCTAAATGCTATTTGGTTAGAGGAAGGAACAACCTCTGAATTCCAGAGGAGGAGAACTGAGCAGGATGTTGCAATATTCATGTTGGATGATCCAACTGAGAATCAATATATACTACTCCAAGTAAAA
>WAAE01025727.1:0-26996 GCA_013400495.1 Nicator chloris
GTAATTAATTTAACTATATTTAATAAAAGCAGATTTTAGATACTAAATTTCTGGTGTATATTTATATTTATGGACATGGTTGCTCTTTGGGAACAATGCTCTGGGGTCCTTATATACAGAAATTCTTGAGCAAGTGTGTTTTCATGAAAGACACAGAGAAAAGTACCTCCCTGTGTATCATTATATTTTCTATCTTGGTACCAGTATTTTGGAAATGAAGAGGACAGATTATTGAATGGATTTGCTTCTGTACTTTTCTAAGTGCGCCCATCTGAACACATATGGAAGAGCTGGTGTGATTTTGGTAGCCCTGAGAGGAGACAAAAAGACAGAGGCATTGAAGATGTTGGTACCATCATGTAAGAGGTCTGTCTAAAATAACTGCAGAGATCATCTTTAGAAAAGAGAAGGAAGTGAGGTTATTTTCTCACTTCTGACCATTTTACAATTTTTCCATGCCTATGTTCCCGTGCTGCTAACAGGATTATTCACACAAGGAACACAACAGCATTTTAGCCTTAAGCAGTTGGCCTCCACATTGATACACAAGTGAGCATGTCAGCTGGTGCTTGCTGTGATGCAGAGAACAAACTAACCAAGAACTGGACTGGCTCTGTTAGAAGCCATAGATAACTGAAATTTATTTTAATCATTTCTGTCACAGGAAAGTATTTTCTAAATGTGTTATGTCAAAACATCCCAAGAAGTGACATGTAATCCAAGGCGCATGTTTTATTCTTGGTTACATTTGCAAATTGAATCTTAGTACTTCCAAGGCATTTTGAATTTAAAGTAATACTGTTAAATGCTTGTGTTCTTGATACTTAACTAAAGCAGTGACACAGGAATATTCAGTAAAGGACTTCAGTACAATAATTCATTTATTCACTGAATACCTTGTCTTAACAACTGACAACTTTCACAGATCTGATCCCTCTCCAGAGATTTAGTCATTCTCCAACACGCAACAGCAAGAGATGAGGAGATGATAAAAAAATGTATAGCACTTTTCATATTCAAATAAATACCCAACATAAAGTGCAGGTGCTTTTCATCACAAGACTTTTCAGTGTTTGCTCTCTGCTTATCAACTCTTTATTTCTTTAAAAGCCTATGACATTCAATGTCTTCACAATGTCAAGTCCTGGTAAAATTTTACAGGGAAACAAATACCGTATGTTTAGCTTTCTAAGCTTACAATGGTGTTTCTCTCACTGACTCAGCCTGAATGCCTCTGTTGTGCTAGGTTGTCTCAGCAATTTTCAGCATTTCATATTTCAACCTGTTTGTAATTTTGTCAATTTCTAAGGCCAGTATTTCTGCACTTGAAGAGTAGCTTGAATGTAAGGGGCAGTGCATCAGTTCCTCTATGTTACTGTAACAATCCAGCAGGAATTTTCTTGATCCAAATGATGGACACAGAATATGAAATAGCAGTTATTTCTTAAACATATACATCCTCTCATAAATTTGTGCTCTGCCCATGACATTTTTCCACTAAAGACAGACGTACTTAGAAGACAAATTTCCATGTGAATGGCAAGACATTTTGCAATCACTATGTGAATGAAAAGGGGAAATGACAATCACCAATTTTAGACTATTTTATTTAAATCAAGATGTTTCTAGTGTTAATTAAACTCTGTTTAGATTATGAGAACAGTGAGATCTTGTCCAAGATAAATTCATGGTTCATTTTATGTCATTTGTACCTGTAGTTTGGATTTAATAAACCAGAATGAAGATACGCATGGGGAAAGTGTGTGAGAAAAAAGTACATGGAAAGCAGTGATGTGAGTAGTGTGATAGAAAGAAAAGACAAAGAAGAAAAAATAATGGTCTGACCAGATGTTGCAGAAGTTTCTACTCACCTGTGATAGAAAGAGGTGCTAACAAAGCTGGTCCTTGTAGAGTTCTACATTAATACAGGAATTCTGCAAAATTTAATGTCTTGATCAACACGTGAATTTGCATCTCCAAGAGGACAGATCTGTGCCTGGCCACCACTGAAATGATGCACTTCGACACAAAGCATTTCTTGTGTTGCTACTAACTATAAAATTTTGTTTATAAAGATAAGCATCACTTTAAAAGGTGATAAAGACACAATGAACAGGAGCCAAACTTTTCAATTGTTAACCCATTCTATAATGTACGTAAAGTATATTTAAAAAACAGGAATGCCAGTTATGTTTGCAAGTGGCTTCAGATTAACAAGGGCAGATATAATCCAAAGTACTGCTTAAAGGTCAGTGAAAGGTTTAAAGGTTAAACCCTGCTCTTTTTTTTTTTTTTTTTTCCACTTCAGACTCCAAGGGTTTCAAAAACAAAGGCCATTTCTACTCGCAGCTACACTAGTGTGAATTTAATATTCACAACTGCTTGGTCTTAGTTGAATTGGTGTGGATTTACAGCAGAAGGACTTCCAGCTCTGGCTCTACACTGCTGCTTTACTGCTTCGTTGAAAGAACAGGTTTTGTTCAGCTGCCACTTTCACCTAAAAGAAAAATAGATATAGCTATATGTACATCATCTATGTCTAACTATCTCCATGAAAATTTGTCCGTGGATTTTTTTAGAGCAGAGAAGCTACACAAAATTCTCTGAACACACTGTAAGTGTTGAAAATATATATTATTGGGAAAGGTGAATTTTCATATTAAATAACCTTTTTTCATGCTCATTATCTCAAAGCAAGAATAACATACTTTCATCAACAGTTCTAGAGCATTTTTGCATGTGGTGAAAACGTTGGATTATATTTTACTGTTTGTTAACGATAAAATCATCGTATCCTTAATTCTATAATAACCTAACAGGAGCTACACTGCTCAAAAGAGGAATGTCTTATCTCAAATGGGGTTCCCAACTAAGATAATCTGAGGAAATATATAACAACTGTGATCCTAGGACAACTTTATGTTTTCTTTTCTGCTTCTCTTTCTACTATTAGAGGCAATAAAACCAAACTATTTAGCAAACTCTTTAAAAACCGTTAGCCAATATACAAGAATATTTACATCTTTTCTTCCTGGAGAAATACTAGTCTCTCCCTTTGTCTACAAGCTTCCTCACATTCCCTGAGGACAGAAAATCTTCCAGGGCCTGGAAGGTTCAGGGTTACTCCTGAAACAAATTGCAAATATGATACACTTGAGCTCAGGGGCTGCCTTCACTGCTCTCTGCCAGCCACACTACCCACTGAAAGTCCATCCACAAATGTTCTCTCCTGGCAGGGTCCATAAGCAGTCACTACTGGAGAAAGCTGCTCAAAGAAAATGTGGAGGGTTTAGTGATAAATAAGTAGAAAGTTTACTAACCACATTCTACAAATTCCCTTTGGGCAACTTCCCACAAAGTTATCCAGAGAGGCAGTTGGGTTAATGGCAGCAAGGAGCCTCATAGGATCTCTTACCTCCTTCTTGGTCCTACAAGCCCTTTGCACATCCCTGTTCTGCTCCTGTGCCCTCAAGATCACTCTTCCTCAGCTCCTTCCATTTTATATCCCACTTCTTTGTTGTCTCTTCAAGTGTGCTCTCAGAATCTCTGCTGCTCCCCAAAGCTCCTGTTCCTGTTCATACCACGCTATCCTGCCACTTTCCCATGCCTTCACAGTACCATTCCGTGGGCAGTTCCCACCTCAAGGTTCCCTGCTTGGTTTCTAAGCCTGATAGCACTATGGATAGGCTTTTTATCAATTAATATTTTTAAGACTTTTTTTCTCTTTTGAAGCTCTCTGAAGGAACTACACAAGATTTAAGTCATCATCTCATGCAGAAGGGAAGATGGAATGTTGCATGAGAGACAAAAAGGAGAAATGCCAGCCTTTTTATAATACATCCAAAAATAGAGTAGGGTTTTGGAAATCGCAGGTGGAAAATCTGCAAGATGTTTCCTTCCCTTGATCACATACCTGTAAAAGCACTTCCAGCAAGAAACGTTGCCAATGTGACCTTGTGGGCTTTTTTCCCTTTTCAACCATTGAAAACAGTCATACAAATGAATTCAATTGCTTGGATATGGACAGAAAATGGATCCACAAGAATGACAATCCGGGCAATGTACACTCATTTCAAAAGTCAAGGAAACATTGACGGAAAACACTTCTGCATTTTCCACTGGAATTACTGAATATATTTGATTAAACGTATAAACTTCACTTTGCTATTCAAGTTCACCAAGCATGTTTGGAATAACAATTATTCTATTAACATACTGACATGATCTAGTCAAACAAAATTAAACGTGTTTTGGGGTAATAAGATGTAAAGCTTTGTTTAAGTATTGCCGCTTATTTAAAACAATGGAGACACAGAGATATCTGCAGAATCTAAACAATATTCCCACAAAAACTGTAAATTAAAATCATTAACCTCAGCCTTGACATACGCATCTTTTTCCTCAGGGGCAAGGACCAGCTGTCCTCAAAGAGGAATTTTAGTTTCAGAAAGCTCCTAGGAAGAATAAACAAAATACAATGGTATGCTATTTATAATATACAACAAGTCATCTCTAATTCTGTTCCTAATCAGTGTAAGAGCAGAAGAAAAAACAAAATTGCTTTAAAATGAAAAACTCTTACAGAGTATATAAATAGAGATTTAGGGAAGCATCTGAAAAAGTTGAATTTTAAGTAAGGCACTACATTCTAACCATGACATTGGCTTAACAACCTGTACAGGCTCAGGTGCACCATCTTATGCCAGACTTTCCAAACTGTAAAATTTAAATGATATTTCTTACCTTGTTCAGAACAGCTGACAGAAGTTAGAAGTTCAGTTACAACAGTACTTGATTTTCTTTGTCCTCTTGCCTACTCTGGTGCAATAGGTTCTGGCTTTTAAGCAGTTTACTGTGGCATCTTTGTTATCTGTTACCTCAAAGTTTTTCATTGTGCCATATATATGTACACGATGCTTTGTAAACAGAAGGGTTCCAAACTGCTGAACTTGTGCACCCAGGCGTTAACCCACATGCAAGAATAATCTAGTTAATGAAAAGATGACCAGGGAAAGCTAAGTCTGTCTGTGAGCTCAGGATGTGAGAGGTAGCATGAGCTGTGGCTGGCACTAAGAAGACCTAAAACTGCCACTGACCCGTTGCATGATTCTGAGGAAGCCATTTCACCTTTCTATTGTGCTTTTCTTCTCAGCCTTCATCTCTCCAACCTGCCAGCCCTTCACAGCAATATCTGTCTCTTATGATATGTCTCACAGCAGGAGCTCAGCTGGGGCTTCCAAATTAGAGCTGATTGGGAGTTTTGCAATGAAATGAATTTTCATTAGAAAGCGCAGCTCAGTTTCAGCGCAGTTCTGCAGTGCAGTTGTGGGGATGCTCACCCAATAAATGAGGAAGCAAATTCAGATAATGACTCTGAAGAATGCTTTGTTATAGGAAGTAGATCATCTCCAGGAGGAACTGTGGAGTGCACCTCGCCCGAGGATGACTCTCAGGCTGTGGGTGAATTGGCACGGTCCTCTGCAGTTAGAGAGACAGCGGGTCAGGAATTTGAACCTGAGTATGCATGGGGAGATCATGTGGTTTTTTGGTGGGAGCTGTGTTGGTTTGCTTGTATGAAAAACAAACCTTCTAAAAGCACTTCTTGTTTGCTGCAAGAAAGAACTGGAGCATCAGTGAAATGCTGGGAAGTTTCATGGGTAGATTTACTCGGCCTAACTTGGTTCTGCTCCGAACCCTGCCTGCTGTTAACAGTGAGGTCTTTTTGTAAAATACTTACAGTCTAAAGGAGACAACTTCAGAATAAATCATGATCAAATATCTGGGGAGCCTTAATAACAAAGAGGAAAAATAAATTCTTTTTAAAAGAATTCCAAAGAGAAATAGGAAGGCTTTCTGCTCATTAGAAAAAAAAACAAGTTGTCACAGCATGAGGAAGGAGACCACAGTAGGTAAGTGTGGGCAAAGGGAATAATCGGATCAGTAATTCAAAAAGAATAGTAAAACAATCAGTAAAGAAAACAGGACATTAAAGCACAGAATTAGAGGGAAGTGATATGGGGCTCAAGTAAGTTTTGATATGTTCTAACAAGAGAAGGGAAATAACTAGGATCCTGCAGAAGTGATACAACATTTCCCTAGTGGCTTCTGAGTATTAATTCTGGTGAAACACACTAAAGAGAGAAACACTTGAGAAAATATTTGTTTTTATAGAAAAATTTCTGTTGTTAAGAAGCTGATCTCCACTACATACCAGTATAAGCTGCTACCTGTGTAGAAAATTGCAGCATTCCCAAAATGGCAGTGCTGAAGGGAAGATGTCTCTTCTCCCTTTTCCAGCCCCACTCCAGCTCCTCTTACTGTCTGCTGGCATAAAATTCGCTGTGTGTAATCCAGAGAGCAGCTGAGTCACGCTCAATTCACGGGGCCACTTTGAGCTGAGTGTGACTGCATTACCTATGTGGCATCTCCAAAGAATATGCAAACTGTCATTTGCTGAGATGGCAACTCTGTAAACGTGTCTCCAGGGGCCATTTTGTACAAAAGTTAAGAATATTGGGAAGGCCATATCGCTTAGGCTACAGATTTGTACTGGGCCACGCAGTGGCCTCTGCAGTGGCCTCTCCTCTCTGCAGCTCCTGTCTAGCAAACGCCAGTTCTGTGTGCACGGCTGTGGATTTGGGATGAGGGTTCAGGCTCCCGGGTAACTGCAGTCAGGACACAGTCTGCTGCATGGTGTTGGCATTGCCACTGTGCTCACCTCTGAGGAAAATTAAGGCCTTCAACATAAGCTCATTTTGTGAGTTTTCATTCTCTAATTTTTCACTTTAGACTCAGAACAAATCATTTTTCCGACTTGAAGAACAGTATTTCTGGAGAATATAGGGAGAAACAAGTCCAACCCTGGTGGAAAGCTCAATCAAAAAATCGAATCAACAGTAGAACTTACTAACAAAACCATAGATTAGGCCCCTTCACGATGAAGTCAGTAACTCTTCCAGTGCAGGCTGATGACCTGTGTTATTTCCTCAGCAACAAACAAAAAAACTTCTTTTTAAATGACATTGCTAAAAAAACCCCAACAAAATATGGAGTTTTTTGCAGGGAAAAATGTTTGCCCTGTGAACCTTCTGCTACATAAATTCAGATTAAAATGAGAAAAATTTGAGAAAAACAAGCACTGACCTGTGAGTGAGAGTTAATCAAACATATAGATGAATTCAGAGATGCAGTCCTGTGATGGGAAAATATCCAGGGTAATAAATGTTTACAGAAGAAAGTTCTGTGGATTTTCAGGCAGGGGAATAGCAGTGGTTACCTCCTGCTGAAATATCATAGCCGCAATGAAGTGGCAAACACGACAACTGACACGTCAGAGACACATAACTCTGTCCTTACAGGGCTGACAACTTGGTATGATTGCTCTCCAAAGATAACTTTATAACTTGCTGAAGTGTGACTTAAGGATGCCCTGGAGCAGCACTAACCTGCGTACCTTTCTTGTGGGTAACTTTTTATAAGCTATAGCTTTAGTTAATAGCTTATGCAATTTTTCATTTGACCTACGGGTGTCCCATGTGGGTGGGATTTTCAAAAACACTCAGGCCCAAATCCACAAAGGGATTTACACAGAGATGATTGCACCCATAATATGCATTAGGGAGCAGAGCAGAAACTTGGCCTCAGTTTAGCCTGTAATCTAGCAAGGATACAGGAGACGGTCTGCTAAAAGTTCACCAGGAAATCTACCCATGCCTATAGGTGTGAAATTGCTCTGGACCACAGTCATGCCTTGGCTCTGCTCCTACCACAATGGAGTAAAATTGGGCATCAGGCAAGTGCTTTTGAAAAGGCCAGTATGAATATTTTTTTTTCCTTACTGTAACTCTTTCTAGAATATCTTTTAGAAATAAGTACTTGAATTTTGATGTCAGGTAGACCATTTCAGTAGGGAAAATGTGTGTGGTTTTTATTTTAGCGTTTTGTTTTTCAATTGGAAAACACACACACAAGCATAAAACGTATGATCAAAAGGACAACAATACAATATCCAGTTTGGTCCCAGTGATGTTGGCTGTGCTTAATCTGAAGCTGTTGATAGTCTCTGCATGCAACTTGAGATCTTTGAGTACATCCTCCCTTTTAATGCTGGCAAAGAGCAGGGGTGGTATCTTCATATATGTCAAACACTAGGATAAATTTTGTCCTCCATGGGAAACAAGCCACAAGCAGCAGTGTGACTTATGAATAAGCCCTTATTAGGGAAGCTGATTTATTTCCACTTTTTCCCTGTCTTTTCACGAAGCCAAACCATCCCCCATGGCATCTGAACACACAGAAGACAGTTGCATTTGAAAGGCCATGAACAGTCAAACTAAATAAATAGATGTGAAAAGCTGAATCCCTTGCAATGCCAAACTGAAAAAATACGCGCCAAACTGGCGACTTCTGCATGAAGGCTCCTTACTGGTTTGCTTCCTGAGCCCCAGAGAGTTTTCAGTGAATGTCTCTGAAGACGTGCAAAGAGCAGGTTGATCTGGCCTCGTGCCTGTGGGGCAGGCAGAGGTGTTCCTGAAGGATGGTGCCATGCCAGAACATGGCAAACTAAACTCTTAGAGCCATGTTCAGAGCCCAGTCAGTGGCAGAATTTACCCTCCTCTGAGAGGAGAGAAAGTGCCTTCAAAGCAGTAGAAAGCCCCAAGGCTCTTCAGAGCTGCTGGGATTCCTGAGTGTACTGGTAGCAGAACATACTCATCTGGCTTTCATGGGGACAGGTAATAAATGCAGTAAACTGAACTCAGGGTAAACTGAGGGCTGCAGAGTGAACTGGAGAAAAGCCTTTGTTTGTTGTCTAGGAGCAATGTTAGGGAAAAAACTGTAAATTTTAGAATTTCTAGATCCAAGCACAGAGCCTCTGCTGTCTTTTAGGAGAGTGTCAACTGCAGGTAATTAGCCAAGGCCTTAAAAGCATAATAGGGCTTCCTTTCAAAAGCAATTTATTTTTCACCCCTACAGGGCAAACAAAGCATGGTAGTATGGTAGTAGTGTGGCCTAAGAATATGATAAAAACTGCTGGAAGAGGCAGTATTTTCTCTTAGAGCAACTGAGGGACTGTTTTAACTAGGGGGAGGAAAAGCTTTCAGACACGAGTCCTCCTTTATAAACAAAAACCTTCCTCCAGATCTTGCTTTCAGCTATTCTAGTAGATGTTTCTTTTCCCTTGAACTTTCCCTTGGAAACAAAGTGAGGTCTCAACTCTGTTCTAAAGCAAAATACTGTGTGAGCTACGTCTACACAGTAAATAAGCAGTGAAGATGTTAATTGGGAAAGCTGATGGACTTATGACAATTCCTAAGACTGACATGATTTTAAAGTTAGTCAGAAAAGAGGTTTTTCCCCACTGGGCATGTTCTGTTGGCATGGGGATTTAAAGTCACAGCCTTGCAGGAGGTCATCATGGAGTATGTGAACATTTAAGTCCTAAGAGTGAAATATGGATCCTCTGGAACTGGCACGGATATGGGAGTGCACAGGTCTTGGAATAGCATGTTTGTAATAAGGTGGAAGGAAGTTGGTGTAGGGAATGGGAGAAGAGGACGGTAGATTTTACTCTAAAGCACTTCCAGCCTGGCTTCTTATCAAAAGCCAAGTAAGTATTTTATGCTGTACGTCACTTCAAGTTTTACAACCTCTTGTCCTCACTGATAAAGAAAGTACCACTTAAATGCAAGTAATAGAAAAATGACATAAAAATAATTTCAGCTACTTCCTACTTCATGGCATGATCTAAAGAGGTGCTGCTGTACCTCAATGCCAAAAATGCCCTCTTTGTCAGATAAATTACACCATTCACCCTTTCCTGCAAAACAAATATTCTTGTTGGTTCTAGCATTTAGTTTCTTTTGTGCTTTCTAGCTCTTCGAGGAGGGGAAATCTGGGCATGATGATTTATGACCACAGAACAGGGAAGTAGGCTCCTTTTTAAAGGTCTCTTGTTCTAAGGAACTATGATGTTTCTTTTAAGTATTCATTGCAGAGGCAGGGAAAACTGAAGAAGAGTGACACCGAAGTACCATCTGCTGTCAGATTTAGGGTGAATGTTCTCAAAAACTGTTCTGTCTCACACTAGTGTATTGTGGACTTGAGCATTTTGTCCAAAAAGTTGATCAAGAATTGCTGAAAAAGGAACAGAAGACCTAAAGCAGGATAGTCTTCTAGATCCCTGAGTCCAGGGCAGGTACACTGTATTTCTGAGTTTGCTTTGAAGTCTAAGTTAGCCTCCCTTGACCTATTTTGCTACCTGAACTAAAAGAGAGTAATTTAGAGGACACTATGTCCTCTCACCTATCTATTTCAAATCAGTCTTCATTTTGATCACAGGTGCCACCAGAAACTCTTTCTTAACACATTTCATTACTTTGGCCAGCCTGAGGGGTTTCCCTTGGCACCTCCAGATGCAGGAGCAGTATAAATATATCCAGTGCTCCAGAGATAAGCAAATTATTTGAAATAACCTAGATCTCAGCATACATGGATATTCATACATAAGCAGCAAGGCACATCCAACATTAGCCTGATCAGAGGACATCAGGTAACACAGCACAGGTGCAGAAAGCGGGTATAAAATGAGCCTTGATCAAACAGTTTCTACTTCATTTATTTTTGCCCTGCTCTGACTGGTGTAACTTATAATTAGTCTCTGCCTGCTGTGCTGTGGTTCCAAAGAATGGTGGATTAAGGAGAAACTCTAGAATTTCTCCGTAACTTGACAAGTTATAACCTGAAAAGCTACACTTAGTCCATTAAAGATTCTTCAGAGTGACATTTTAGTGCAGCTAGGGAAATATGCCACTGTGCCATTTATCATTTTCAGGCCATGGACAGTGGAAAGGAGGTTGCTATGAGTAACAAAATAAAATAGATTACACGTATAGAAGTGAGGTGAAGAATACTGATAAATATACACCACTGAATGTCAGCAAATGTCACTTGAGAAGCCATTTGCAGCTACCAGAACAGCCTTGCAAACCAGCAAAAGTAGCAAAACCAGGCAAAACAAGTTGGGTGTACTCACTTCCACATGAATAAGCAATAAACCTCTCTGAAGTTACACCAGAAAGTTGTTAAACTTGATAGATGAATCTTTTCCAAATTGTTCTGTCGCGTACTCTATATGGCTACAAAGGACTGCATGGTTTAAAGTGAGACAGAGAAAGCATTGCTGAGAATGCAACAGTTGAAGCATTTTTGTTCAAACATTTGTATTCTGCTTTGTATTAAAGGCACAGTATGAACAAAGAAGTGATTCATCACACCGCTTTTTCTTCCATAGGGCTTCTCTTTTATTTTTGTCTGAACTTCATTGTCAGAACTATTGCATTACTACCATTTCTCCTTTAAATACATTTGCCACTCTAGCAACAGGACTTAGAGTTAAATCAGTTTGGGTTTGGTGACAGAAACGTTGTAAATTAAAGCTTTTCTGCTGAAAAACTACTAATGGTAGCTGTCTAGCATGGCATCTAAGCGTAAGTGAAAGACCTGCAAGACATCTATCTTTGCAGCAGCATCTGAGTTGTAGATCTATGGATCAGCTCCATCTTGGGTTATAGACATGCTGACCCAGAAAAAGCCCTCCTTGTGAAAGTTACTTGAGAGACAATAGAAAGATTCCTTCAGGTTTGTTTTTATCTGGGCTGTCTGCAGCTTCTTGAACCACTGCTCTTCATTGATAATAAACTGAAGATCTTTGACTCAAAAAAAATCTCTCAGGAATAAATAGGGGTTCTTAAAATTTCATAAACTATGTCTGCATTTATATTCAATTTTCCATGAGATTCTTCCTCCCAAATTTAATTTATCTTAGCAAAATCAGAGACAGCCTGCATCATTTTGATTTCATGAGACTGTTATCCCCAGACATCACACTCATGCAAATTTCAGATCAGTTTTGTTTTCATTAGTGAAAAGCAGCAACATGGTTCACATAAATGGGGTCACACAGGAACTTCTTTAAACAAAATATTTCATACAAGCTAAGATATGCTGATTGTAGAACTATTTCAGTCAGACTTCTCACCATATGTTCTTGTAAAAGCTATAAACAGCCAGCCCTACAATGGCATCCTAAAGACAAGGAGTTTAAATCTTTGAAGAGAATAAATTTTTTGTACTTACAAATCCTGTAGATGGAGTATGGGTGAACCTTCCTTTCTTGAGCAGGATGTTTATACAGTGAATTTTCTTTGTACTAGTCTTCACTATATTCTTGCAAAATCAAAAGTGATCCTTATTAGTCAAACCAAACCCTTTATTAAATTAAGTGTAAAGCCTGGTTTAGAAATTAACAATGAAAATTGGAAAACAAAGATTAAACAGATGGGTTGAACTTTCCTGAACCGCCCCCCTCCCCCCGATTCTTTGAAAACTGAAGTAATCTTTGAGGCAAAACAGGCATTTGACAGCATCTGTCATACAGAAGTTCTGTAGATGTTGTGCTGCTTCTTTGGTCTTGTTTTGAATCTCTCTATCAATTTGAATAGATGCAGCAGAGTCTCTAGGAGTGATCCTCACAAGCTGAGAAGGCAAGGATCATGTGGGATGCAACAAAAGGGAAAAGATCTATCAGTTTGTTACCTCATCGTGAATATCAGTGTCTCCAAAAAACTTCTCTTTTTACACAAAAGAGTACAATTTGATGAAAAGCACAAGAAAGCTTATTTATCATTTATCGTTGAAATTTAATATGTTACATAATAATATGCCTAACTTTTTTTAGAAGTTCTGAGGGGTAGTATATTTGCACACACTCGTCTTCAAAAAAGACAAAAATACAATTTCTTAAAGGGTATTTGAAAAGTAGAAATGCTTGACCTAAAGGTTTTAAATAAATTCTTGAACAAATAGGCAGCACATGAATAAATATGCTGATTTTGCGACAAGCACCTGAAAAGAAGCTTCTGGTTCTGCAGCTTGTTTAATCTCATGAATGGTTTAGTCCTTCCTTCCTCCATCCTAAGCATGAAAGCTGCTATCCACACCCTTGACTTGATCTAAACTACTGGATGGGATAGAGAAGTGCCTACTGATGCTGGATCAGGCCTGGGAGCCTTCAGGCTTGACCCTGTAGGCCTGAATCAGCCCAAAGCCAACCTGTGTTTCCCCATGGCTGGAAGTCCTTCCAATGCAGATGTTAAGGTATGTGCAAAATATTTGAATTGCTTGATCCGGGACAGCCCTGGTCCTTTGAAAAAAGCAGAAATTTTGCCTGAATAAAACAATACAGATTTGCTTTGGTACAGATGGCAATAATGAAGAATCACAGTTTCTGTTATCAGGGGTTTTGATACAGTTGTCAGAGTAAAAGAAACATATGGGTTCTAAAGGGCAGGGAAAGAAGATTGTAAGTCTTTGCCCTTTTTTATTTTAATGGCTAAACATTGTAATGCTAGCTAAACACAAATTCTTGTCTGTTAATAGGTTCCTCTAGTTTGCAATAAATAGGAATGCTAATGACTAAAATTTGGTATTTGGTATGCATTAGCTTTTGTAAGTCTTTTCTTTACAGGCTTCATTGACATTCAATATGGCAAGCTTCCTTTGAAACATATTTATAAAATAACTACAGTATAATTAAACCAACAAAGCCATCTTTTAAATTAGCTTAATAGCTCAGTTTTTCACTCTGTAAATTTTTTATTTTAAGGAGGAAAAATAGTTATACTCAATCCTACTCTATATTTCATTTTGCATATAATATTTTCTTTTCACTTGCAATCTGTGCATATCTAATTCTTGACAACTGTGATTATTAATAAATGTGCATGAAAAACATGCTTCAGAGATTCTTCCACAAGAATATTTTTTTTGTTAATGAGAACTAAAACATATCTTGACAAAGACGATATAGGTAATATATATGTGTATATATACATATTTCAATAGCTAATGGTGGTGTAGTTAATACAGAAAAATGGATTAATAGATGTGCCAGGTAATACTCGAAGGGGATGCTGTTCGATAAATGTAACTAAATATATTTTAATTATGTAAAAGCAATAGGCAAATAAAAGCAATTATATTTAATTTCTCTTTCAGCTTGTGAGCATTTTCTGTAAGCTTTAATAAAGGGGACAGCCTGTGCAGAAGGCTAATGGTATAGCCACTGCTAACATTACTCATTACGGTTTCTAAGCAGTACTTATTCTGAGGTATTTCTCTGGAAGCCTACAGCGTTCTTCATAAGGGTACTTGGAGCCTGATAAGTCTAATTCACAATAATATCTACCTCATTCAGAAAATTAAAGTTTACAGAGTCCTCAGCAGTTTGGAAATCTTTATATTATTTAGAACCACGATCATGTTTACTAAAGGACAAGGTAAAAAGTGATAACTCGCATTATAATAAGTAAAGTGGAATCTCATAACTGTTTCTTAAACACTGTCCTCTACAGGCACAATAATATTGAGACCCCATTTACGGTATGATGAATAAAAACAGTTGACATCATTGTTATAACCTTTATTTAAAACTGTTACCAAGGTTACTAATTACCATCACTGTGTGCAACAGGTCCCTCTGAAGCAGTATCTTTACAGATGAACTGTAATGTGTAGGGCTATAATAAAAGCCATAAGGGATTATGCACAGGCAAAAACGCTGGAAATCGCACAAACACATCTACATTATACGGTGCATCACTTTGCAAAACTTCCGCTTTCAATGCTGAAATACACAATGCGGCTTTTTTGTTTAATTCGAGCATTTAGAGAGATGTTGACTGTGCCCTGAAGTGGCTTCACAAATGTCGGGGAGCAGAGGAGGTGGGGGCTACAGTGACCAACGAAGCCTGCTGCTGCTGCTGCTGCTGGAAAATGTTCTCACCTCTTCTCCATTCTTCACCGGGCACCTGGTGTACGGGGAAATCTGCCCGCATTGTGTTAAGCAGGACTGCAGGGAGAGAACACGGAGGTGGTGGGGGCACGGCTCGCAGCCCCGGGCCCGCGCCGCCTCCAGAGGGGGAGCTCGCCTGGGGTGACAGGGTGGCTAAAGGGAAAGCGGGGCGGCAGGTGACGTCCCGTTCGCCCACCGGCCACCACCTCCGTCCCCCGCTAAGTCACTCCACCCCGCCCTCAACTTAATGACACAAATCCGGGCTCTTAAAGACTTTGCGACTGATCGTACTCGCTCATTTATAAATAATGATCTCCATATAGATGCATAACAACAACATACCAGAGGTGTTTCGGGAGAAATCCGATTAAAGTCTATAGCTTTTTTCCCCTCTCTCCCGGAGCAAAAGTCTTGCCACAGGTCAGCAGCGGCGGCCGGCCCAAACTGCGGGGTTAAAGGGAAGAAAAGGCTCCAGGGGGGCCTCTTCCCCGCGGGCGGCGGGAGGGGGCTGCCCCGGCCCGCTCGCCCTGCGGCCCCTCCGCTCGCCCGGCCAGGGACGGAGGGAGGGAAGGAGGCTCGGCCGGGCATTTTGGGGGGAGGGAGCCGCCGGCCTGGCTCGAGCGTGAACTCTGCGCCCGGGACCGATTTCCCCCGGCGCCAGCATCCACGGGCGGGGCCGGGGGGCCACCCCGCTCCGCCTGGACCGGCCCGGCCTGGGGTGGCGGTGACGCAGGACCGTGCTTTCCTTTCCTCTTTCGGGCGATTTAGGGGAACTAGAAAAACAAACATCGGGCCGTTTCATGAAACGGTGGAGAAAACTCCGAAGGGAATGAGAGCGGGGCACATCCTTTTAGAGGAAGGACAAGGGTTCTCTGAGGAGGGAAAACAAAAGATGACAGTGGTAGCTGTAACCCCACCATGAACCAGAGACCTTCTGGCCGCGCTCGGAGAGCTAACCTCCCCGGACTTCCCATTACCTCTCCATGACACTTCACTAATGCTCACACAATGGCCAACTGAGCAGTTTAAGTAAAGATATTTTAACCTGAACTAAACATTGTCTCCAGACAATAGGATGCAAAGCAACATCTGGTACCACGCATAAACAATGCTGTGCAACAGCATATGTTCGACGTCTAGAAGTTTATGTCAACGCTAAGCAGTCGAGGAGGCTGTCGCTGCTCGGCATGAAATCTTAATAAATGGCTGTTTGC
This sequence comes from Nicator chloris, assembly GCA_013400495.1. NCBI lineage: Eukaryota > Metazoa > Chordata > Aves > Passeriformes > Pycnonotidae > Nicator > Nicator chloris. The sequence goes on from WAAE01025727.1 coordinate 16,066, forward strand.
TGTGCTTCCGAGATGACCATCTAGGATCCTTCCTCTCAGGGCATCCCCTTCAGGCTGAGATTGCCTGGCAAGACGTCTTCGGACCCCATCCGCGCCTCTTCCCTCCCGCCCTAGAAGCAGACCACCAGTGAGAAATGCCACGGGGAGAGCCCGTGCACCGGCCTAGGGACAACACCGGGTTACCCCTTCCCCGCTGTGGCTCCGGCGGGCACGGCTCAGCCGCCGGCGCCGGTGGAAGCGGAGGACGCTGAATGGCCAACTTCAGGGAAGCGCTTCTTTAAAGAGGAGGCTCTAGGCTAATGAAACAACGGGAGGTGACTATTGCAAACAGCTGTTCCTCATACATATTTCATTATACAATCAGATAATGCGTCTTACCACCTTCTCAATTATTCACAGATAAACATTTTCAAGACGTTTTGACATCTGTCTTAGGGCCTGCTATTAATTTAGTAATCACTATGGTTAAAAATGTATGGGGGCTGCACCTCACAATAACTCGGGTTTTTCGTACGGGAACAACTACTGTAAGAGCTCGCCCTAAGCAGCTCATCAGGTCAAAGAGAGCCCCGAGATGGAGGGAGCACAAGATCTTCTCCCTGCAGCCCCCGGGCTGCCGCTCCGGGGGGGGCTGCGCCGGCCCCGCGCACCGTCCCTGTGTGCCCGGAGCTGTGCAGCGCCGGGCCCCTCCCGCCGCCCTCCGGAGCTCCCGGAGACAAGACAGGGGCGGAGGAGGGCGAGAGGGGAAAAGAGACGGCACCTTCCCTCGCAGGCAAGCCATAAACACCCAGAAAAGTCGCGTCTGCCTCTTCCGTCGGGCTCTGGGCACAAGCGCCGCCGCCTCTCTGGGCGGGCGAAGGGCGATCGCGGCTGCCTCGGGCCGGCCAGGAATAGGACACCTGCCCAGACGGGAGAGTGCTCCGCCAGCCCTTCACCCAGGGTCCCTGCCGGCCGGGGACACTGGGGCGCCGGTGGCAGCTCCCGTGGCTTCGTTCCCCGCGGAACAAAGCCCGCGGGTCCCCGGCCGGGCAGCGAGACGCGCTCCTCCTTCCTGAGCGTCCGTAAACTTATGACAGCAAGTTTGTTTCACTGTTGCTGAGCTGGTTGCAAACCCGCAAGACTCTAGGAAGTCGCAGCATCTTAAAGCTGCCTCTTTTGTCTCTTCTTTGGCAATTATATTCCTTGGCAAAGCGCACACCACCCCCAAAACGCAGTTGTACACGCACAGTACCAGATGTTACACATGAGCATTAAAGGGCAAGTTAAAGTAGCGAACGGGAGAATCAAATCTCGTCAACAATTTCAGACATTTTATTGATTGAATTAAGCCACTCAGCGCCTTTCCTCCCTCCCCTTCCCCAGGTTACCTCTTTTTAACCTCAAAGTCCACACACAATCGGCGCCTTTCACGACCACCCCCCTTCCCTCCCACGCCCAGGTAAGTAGATGGAAATGCTTGCTTACTACCCCGTCCTGCTACACAAAATCTTGATCAGAACTAGTTTCTAGAGCTGCAGTTTCGAGAGCCATAGGGGGAGTCGGTTTTGCAGAAGGAGCAGGACCCACGCGTGAGCCACCACAACGAGGGAGAAATGATATTTTTAGCCTGGCTGGACTCCTGTCCCCGTCCCGTGGGGGAATGGCCACCCCAAGTCTCCCCTGCATGGGGATCGCCGCTGCCCGGCAGTTCCACCAGTTCCCAAAGTCCTGGCCGTCCCCACTGGGCGCATCCCGGAGGGTACCCGGCTGCGTGTGGATTTGCTCTAAATTCACTCAGCCGGAGTCCCGGCCGTGAATTTCTTTTTAATCTCACTGCCAAGTAAAGTGCCGGCAACCAGGACGTCTGGGAGTGTAAAGGCCTTTCCGCCTCCCAGGTGGCGAAGGGCAGGGGAGGATTTGGGAACAGCCAGAAGAGGGGATGCTCTGTGGAAAGGAAACCAGAACTCTTAGCGCTCCCTTCAAAGTATTGCCCACACTTGAAGACCTTGCCTTCTCTTGAATGCTCTGTAAACACCGAAGGGGTTAGCGGTGAGCTCTGAGCCTCTGGCTCAGGTCTACCTGGAACCCATGATTTTTAAAGTCACAAATAGGAGAAACTGGGCTGTGAATGTGCGGAGGGAAGACCCTACCAACTCAGCAGCATTCATTATATTTTAATGTGAAGTGTCAAAAGCCCGCTGGAATCTTTCCGCCAGCCGCTCTTGAATTGGTCCTGCACTGGCTCAGAGACGGTCTGTGCCGACCTGGCTCTTGACTTCAGCTCACTAAATCCTTTTATAGTTTCAACACTGTACTTGCAACTGTGCCCCCGCAGAGCCGTCCTGCTCCCCGTCCCTACCCCAGCCTCAAGACGTCCTTCGCCCTATTGATGTGTGCTACAGCCAAACAGGGCAAAAAGACGAGAATTGTATTCGACAGATGCTGCTCACTCGTGAATAACAGGTTCAGCGCATACGGTATCTCTCGCCATTATCCTGTAAGTTAATATCGAGTAGCAATAGCTGTCTAAATATCAAAATCTATTTATAGGGGATGCAGAGCTATGACCTCTCCATCTGACCTTCAGGAACCGCAGGCTGGAAAACAGGGCAAATGAAGAAAGGAAGGAGAAAGAAAAGAAGAAGGAGGAAAAAAAAAAAAGGATAAGCCCAGGATTACAGTGGAGATTCGTGCGCGGCGGAGCTGGGCTGTCTTTGTTCCGAAATCCTGAGAGGACTTGAATCTTTAGGACGCCACCGGCCCTGCGGCCCAGGGGAGGAGCGGCTCTGTCCGGCTTCTCTGTGTCCCTGCCGCGATCGCGGTGTTGCTTCCTCCACTTCTGCACAGCTACAGAAGTTGTTGTTGTTGTCGGGTTTTGGGTGGGGTTGGTCATTTTTTTTCACAATTAAAAAAAAAGAGGTGGTGGAGGGAAAGACAAAAAGCGCCGTTGACTAAGGAGTGGGTTTCTGTGAGAACTGAGGGAGCAGAGAGCTCGGCGAAGTGCAGACCCACGACTTAGGAAATCATTTTGCACCGGGGGAAAGGGGTGTTGGGGATATTTTCTTGTTTTGCGCCTCATAGCCTTCCCAGCACAAACAGGGTGTGCATGGAGGGAGCGAGGCTTAGGGAGTTTTCCCAGGCCCTCCCCGGCAAACAGCAGGATGGGGGAAGCTGGGCGCTCTCGGGCGCTGCCTGGGGGTGCCTGGGGCCCCTGGCAAGGCGAGTGTCGGGGCTTTGGGCAGGGCCCCCGCGACACCCCGTGCTCTCGGGGATCGCCCCCCGCTCACCTCCTTTCCCAGCGGGCGGGGAGGGGGGAGGATGCTCCGTAGCGTCCCAGAACGGGCATCAGTGTTACAAAGCGCATCCCCTCGGGGAAAGCTGGAAAAGGGGGAATAGCAGGGGGGGCTAAGAAGAAAAGAATAACCCCAAGGTACTTTTCTTTTTCTTTTCATGGACCCATCGAGCGATCGTCCAGTCTGAATTAACAACTGCGTAAAACTAGACTAACTGCGCACCCGCCCTCCCTCCGCCCCAGCCCCGGCTCCCGGCGGTAATATGGCGCCTGCAAGAGAGAGAAGCACTTTTCTCGGTGTTTAGCAGTTGAAATGTGCTCCCTGAAGGTCACACCAGGCGACGTGCCCGTTGGCTGCCGCGCAGGGCCGGGGCGCGGGCTGGGCCGGGCCGGCGGCAGCGTCCGCAGCCCCCGACCGCCAGCCCGCCGGGGACAGCAGAGCGGCTCGGGGGGGTTCCCTACAGCCAAATATGCCCCAGCTAGGCTTTCTCTTCCCCTTTGCGTTTCTGTGTCTAGAAGGGAATCGTACCCAGGTTCCCTCTCTATCTTATTAGGAAAAAAAAAAAAAAGAAGAAAATTAAAAACTGCCACCAAAACACCCAACAATCGACCACCTAAACCAACCGGGGGCTCCGAAGGAGTTATTCCTTGTGTCTGGAAACTAAAAGGCTCAAATCTCCTACGTGACCATGTTGAGACACGGGAGCACTGTTCGCAACCACTTTAAAACGCCAGTCCCTGTTGGTTTGGAGGTCGGAGCTACTGCTCTTCAGTAAGAGAAGTGTAGTTCAGGAGGCAAACTCTGTCCCCGGGGGGTGTGCAGGCTCTCTTGCCGCCGTCTAAGTGCACCTACCAAGGGAAAAGAGAGGCAGGGCTGCTCACCGTGCTGCTTAAATGTTCTCTTCTTTCTGCTGCCGGGGGCTAAGCAAGGAGAAAGCTTCTCTAGCTTTCCGAATAAAATTAGAAAGGTGATTAAAAAAATGCTATTCTTGGCATTTGCGTCCCACTTGAGAAAAGTGTCTGGAAAAAAAAAAAAAAGGATCTCTCAAACTCTTCCCAACACACTTGGTAATAATCTCCTTTTAAATCTTGGGTCTTGCTGCCACATTAGTCTCCGCGATATTGCATTCCAAAGAAAATAGACTGGGTATTAGAAGAGGAATCCCCTCTTCCTAATGAATATTTACCCTGAGGTCATTAAATCCGTAATGGTCCTTGCTAACTTACCTTGCTCCCCTCTTTCTCTGCTACAGACTGGGATTTCAATCACAATGCCCTCGATTTTAAAGTGCCGTGTACCATTTAATGGCGGGGTGCAGGAGAGGTTAGAATATTATTGACTTCATGCAATATATAAGATGGATGCATTTAAGACTTTTAACTTTTTGTTGCAATGACATGCTGTATTTTTATGAGATACCTATTATGCAGACAGAACCATTGTGCTGTAGCTGCCTCACAGTTGCTGGATCGTTTCTATCAGATGAAAGATTTTGAATAGTTTTCTTTCAACAATGCATCCTTTTGGTCTTGATACAAAGAACGTAGGCATGGTATACACTTAAACAGCTCTGTCACAGAGCAAGATTAAATAGAGTATATATCGAACCCTGTCTGCAGTATAATACGTACAGGGAACAGAATGGAGCTCCCTCCGCCGCTGAAGGAGCACATTAAGGTCTGATGTCTTGGGAGCATCTTCCAGATTTCCCTTATCTCTGATATTTCGTTAAGCTGTTAAAAATCTTTACAGACGGACTTTAAAATCGGCCATTTCTCGCAGAAAGACCGAGTTTGATAACAGAGCCTTTTAACAAAACCTACTGCTGGCGCTCCAGCAAAGGGACAAGTTGTGCTCTAGCCAGTCCCCCATCCCGGCCCCCGCGCCTGTCCCGGGCAGGCGGCTTCTTCCTGCCCTGTCGCAGAGGCGAAAGAGGGGCACGGATCCAGCACAGTCCCTGGCGTGCATGTGCCCACCCCCGTCTCCACTGGCAGCGGCAGCCCCGGGCCGGGGTGCGGGAAGGCGGTGCCCGCGGCCGCCGGTGCCAGGCGTGGGCGACTGGGGGTGCAGCCCAGGGAGGCTCCGCGCCCGCCGTGACCCCCCTCCGGTGCTCACTCGAGCGACTTGACCAAAGTGCACGTGCTGAGCCCAACTTCCCTCTGCCCAGCTTTGTGCTCTCCGCTGATTGAGTCCCCATATTAAGCTCGAGATCCTTTCTAAGCAACTGCTAAGAAGTCAAGAGCATCCTTGCTTGCTTTCTCTCCGTGGCCTTTCATGCCCTCAATTTGTTATTCTACTGACACTTTTCTTAAAGTTAGCGCCTAGCATTGAAACATTAGCAACAAAAGCCCTGGAAAATCTCTCCCTCCTCACCGCTAAATCCTCTAATGGGTCTGTACGTGTCGAATTTTTATTTGCTTTCCAATAATCTCTAGCACTTCAATATTAAACCTACCTCAGCCCAGTGCCTCACCTATGGGATATTTTTCAGTGTTGCTTTGGAAAGTAGAGACGCTCAGCTTTCCTTCCAGTGCACCCACTAATTTCTAGATGAGTGTATACAGCTGTCTTCGTGTATATCTGTGTCTCTATATCTGCAGTAACGCTTTCATTTTGTGTCAAAATAACACATCCTGTCACTCCACGCCAAAAGTATATTTATCGAATGAAACAGCACTGCAAGCTGCATCTTCTTTATCAAACCTTCATTTCTGTTTTACCCAATTGTTAAATATCTTTTCATTTCTTTTCCTATTTTAAAATATGTATTACAGTAATTGTTACTTGGAGGTCTTTTGTGTATCTATAGCTCCTTTGATTCGTATCTTTTCCTTTCTTTTAATCTTGTTATGCGAAATTATATACACATTTCTCAGGAAATCCAAGGAGCATAACTCGATTAAACAAAAACCTCCTAATCCTCGAGGTTTGCGGCAAATACCGATTTTTAAAGTACATCTTCCTAACCCATGGGTTTTTTTGAATGAAGATCCCTAAGTCCTCTTCACTTTATTACACGGATTTGGTGAAATGATTCTTCAGGCTCTCTCATTTAAATAAGTTTTAGTGTGAACTAAGAATGAACATTATCCTCTAACCTGAGGTCAAGTGAAGGGTGATTTACATGACAAAGAATAATTCCCATTTTGTCCAATATGAAACAACTTCACCTTCGGCATCATTAAGAAGAGTTTAGCACTTTCAGGGCTTTGGGGGTTGGGTTTTTTTGGTAAATAGTTGGCTATGTATAGCGCAATTTCCCTTTTATAAATCACAATACAAAGGCTGACTTCTTGTGCTCTTGAATTTCGGCATTATTTTTATGGCCTTAAGTAGAGTGAATTTGCACCTGCTGGTATTTAAATTTTAACATATTAGCTGGGGAGGACTTATCAACCCAGCGCACTGCCTCGAAGCAAATTAACAATCTTCATTAAAGTAAAGGGAGGGAGGGAGTGGAGGGGAGGGAGATGTGACCATTTAAGACGCTGTCCCGGATCTCTCCGATCTATACAGGTTCCGAGTGGATTATTTGGGGTCTTTACAGCAGCAGAATTACCGCTTTACTACCCCTCCCCCCAACACATTCGCTTCCAAATTTCTGGTTCTCGCCCGGCACTTTAACCCTCTCGATACCTTCTTCCCCTCCGCCTGGAGCTATGCCCTGCAGAGGAAGGTTGCGAAGAGGCAGGGGCAGCTCGACTGCGCTCCCCATCTCAGCCTCGGCGGCCTCCCGCTCCTATCCCACCTCTCTTTAAGAGCACTTGCCCAAAAAAGTCAGGTCGTGCTCTCGGTGGTTTCTTCTCTCTCTTTTATGGTCACTTTGAGCTGAGCTTGCTCACTCTCTTCGTCTTCCTCACATTCACATACTCACATACACACTACAGGAGCCCGTGAGGAAGTGATCTTAATCTAAACATCAAACTTACCGTCCGGAGGATCCTGCCTTGGGAAAGTTCTGCTCTGTTGGGTCTCAGAGTTAAAGACACCACCGTCATCCCTCATTAAGAGCTCAGATCCTGGGGAGAGGGGCTGCTGGCGGAGGGCCACGGGCGGGGAGCTGAACCCCCCAGCTCTGCCCGCCCGGCGGTGCCGGCTCTGTGGCCCGAGGGGACCCAGACCCCCTTCCCCGCATGCGGCTCCGGAGCTCTCGGGACGGGGCGCCCCGGGCAGCGGCCCCAGGATTTCTCCCGTGGACACGGACGTGCGCACCTAGCCGTGGTTCCGCGGGGGGATCCGCATGCTCCCCGCGGCGGGAGGGGGCCCCGGGGCAGCGCACCGGCTCTGTCCGGCCGCCAGCTTCCTTGAGGGGGTGGAGGGGTGGTCGTGTGCTTGTTCACAGCTACACCGGGAAAGTGGGAGCATTTCGTGTTTACAACCGGCTCTGGCTTGTATTGGTGAGATGTAGTTCAAGCAGCGCTCCTGTGTGTCGCGGGCTCTTAACTGGAGCTTTGCTCAGTCATTGAGAGCAATAGAAAGTATATGGAAATCAATATATAGACAGTGTGGAGGGCAGATAATGGATTCGAGTCAGTGAGTGTTATAATCTGCATTATGGGCTTCCTATTGTTTAGACAGAGCACAAATTTCCAAAGGGTGAAGTGTTGGGTTTGGGTCCCCCCCCCTCCTTTTCCTTCTTTTTGGAGGGCTTTGTGTGTATAGGGGGAGGGGGAGTGTTAAATCCTCCTGCCACAATTATCAGAGTACATCCAGTGCCCCCTTCCCGCCCGCCCCATCTGATTTTAAAGGTAGTGCTTTCACGGCGAAGCTAATGACTTTCATTTAATTGAACATGCCCTGATGTAGCGGATTGTTCTCGCAGCCCTACGCCTTTGTTGCTTTTGGGGGGAAATAAAGCTAATCAAACCTTTTGTCACGGCCAAATTCTCCCTCAGGGTCTCCCAAACATTTGTTTGAATAATTCACCTCAAGAATTGAAAATACTAATTGATTTTAAAATGCTAGCCCGGAGGGACGGGGAGGTGGGGGGTTGGGGTGGGGGGAGCCTGGAAATTAGAGGCGAAGAGCAAACGTCTACCTGCCAGCAGCGAAGCCTCCGCAGTCGCTGCCCCCGCCGGTAGCCGCGGCCGGGCTGAGCCCCCCCGCAGGCTGCCGTGCCCCCGCCGCCGCCGGCCGCACTCTCCGCTCCGTCCCCTCCCTCGGCCTCCTCTCCCCCTCCCCACTGCCAAACTGCGCCTGGTCACCTCGGTCCCGAATTCTCCGCTAAAGTGCCGGCGGTGGCAGGGGTGGGCTCCGCCGGGCGGGGAGGGGATCCCGGTCCGGGCGCCTCGGCCCCATTCAGGGAAGAATTTTGATGCGATTCATTAGAAGTAACGAGTTGACATAAGGTAAATCTACATCGAGGGGGCCTTTCTTTGAGTGCATGGGGAAGCTTCATTAACCATCGCTAACAAGGCGTGCAAATGCTCTGATTGGGCAGCTTTCTTGTAACGCCAAGGCCTTAGCAGGATGCCCACCTAATGAGGGTCACTACAAGAGACTGATAAAATATTCAAATTTTCCATCGCACCAGGAACTTTGTACTAAAGGAGAAAGTTGAGACAACTGTGTGGTTGTTTACCTTGGGAAGGCACACTCGGGGGAGAAGGCATCTAGCTCTGACATCTCCATCCCCCAGAGAAGCCTCGAGCTGGATGGTTGCTGCTTTATGGACGTTTATTTGCTAAATTTGTCAACAGATTTTCCCCCGCCTTCTCTCCTTCTCCCTCATTCTAATTGTGTTTCTCCACGGTTTAATGCGCTGATTAATAAATAACCTGTCTGCGAGGTTCCACACTTTTCTTCGCTTTTCTTTCCTTTTTGTTTTTCTTGAAGATTTATTAAAATCAGCCTGATGGCTTTAATGACACGTCAATCATTTCAAAGTTGCTGCTTGTTGCTAATATGTCAGACTCTGTACACATCACCACTACTTTCCTCTGTGCAGCGTTTAAATCCTGTCCCCTCCTCCCCCCGCAATTTGTTTCTTCAAGTTTTCATCGCTAGGTTACGATTTCTAATTAGAGCTAAGTATTTCACTTAATATTTAATTTAGACGCCCAGCACATATATCATACCTAGATCAGTCAATCAAGTGTCCCTTGTTGATAATGCTACATCATTAAGAGTTGTGTTTAATTCAGGAGCAAGCGACTGTATGCCTGCTTCTGCTACAGAGCAGGTAACTTTCGACTGGCGGGAGCTGCGAGAAGATCCAGAGGGATGGGGCAAAGCAACCCAGCCCAGCCGGGAGGCGGCTGCGGCTCCCTCACCTCCTCGGGAAAGTTTTCTGCTTCCCAAGCCGTCATCTCACCGCGGAGGCGAGCTGCAATCCTTTTCTCACTTTAAAAAAATAATAATTAAAAAATGTTGGTATTTCACGTTTCCCTCATCCAGCCTCGGTGTTCATGCAAAATAAAGCGTGAGAGGGGTCCCCGGAAGTTTAACTTGGAAGCTGAAGCAGTATTTTGGACCACTAATTAAATACCCCCTCGACTTCTTGAGCCAATCCAAGCAACTAAAAAAATATCTCTTGCCACTTGCTCGTTATCACCATCGGTACAGCACACACCGCATCCACAGAGCTCTGTTACGGGAGCCGGATGGGCCACATCTTACACACCCATCAAATGCGCATTCATTTATCCCGGGAAATCGTGACTAAAGAAAGAGAGGAAGAAAGAAAGAGGGAAGGAAGGAAGGAGGACGATAGATGTGTTTTTAAAGATAGCATCCGTAGAAAATTGTCAGCCCTTGTCCCTGAAGACTGACCAAAAAATCCAACTAAATCGTTGTATTAATAATATAAAAAGCCTAACAAGACCAACGCGATGGGTTCTCTTTTACCTGCCCCTGGCTCTCCCTTTCTCCTCCCCTTGCCTTCCCCCTCGCCGCGGCCGCAGTGCTGCATTCTCCTCTCCCCGGTACCTCGACTGCTACGCCCCAGCCCCGTCTGAACCCCTGCCTCCCCCGATAAAAAAAAAAAAAAATCAGCGCTTGCAAGCGTCGACTGAGTCACTCGCGAGTCAGGATTAAGGGGCACTAACTAGGCAGCAGAAAATCGCAGCCTCCTGGGAGAGACCATCAAAACAAGCAGTGAAATAAAAGAGCTTCTCTCTCGGCTTCCCATCCTCGCCCCAGAAAAGTCCTCCAGGTTGTCAGCCCGACACACGCACACACACGCACACAACTTCGTAGGGCTCCCTCCAGAAGAGAGCACTGGCTTGCCCGGGTTTGTTTAGGGGGAGGTTTTTGGGGAGAAGGGGAGGGTTGCTCGCTGCCCTGCAGAGCCACATGTCATTCTAGCAGCCGAAACAATAAATCGTGTGGGACCAAGTAAGATTGACTGGAAACGGACGGCAGGTTCCCCGGCCTGGAGAAGACGGCCATCGATAGAGCAGAGGGACCCTGCCTTACCCAGCCTCGGACCCCGGGCCCCAGCGCGGGGGTGGGGAAGGGCCGGGGAGGAGGAGGGGGAGGCCACGCACCCTCTGGGCTCTCCCCCGCGGGACGTCCGCCTGCCCGTAACAAACTTACAGGATCCGGAAAGGATTTCCCCAGCCGAGAAGGCAGCCTCTGCCCAGCCCCGTCCGCCGCCGCCGCCGCCGCCGCCGTGCTCCCGCTGCCGCCGACCGCGCCCGGCTCCGCGCCCGGCGGGGC
>WAAE01025727.1:35227-100111 GCA_013400495.1 Nicator chloris
TTTTGTTTAGTCCAAGAGATGGTCCAACCAAGATGCAATTTTCTGTTTTTTTGTTCCGCAGACAATCATTTTATTCGTAAGCACCTTTTTTTCTACACTTCTGTCACTGCCTGTGTGGGTACTGGTTATAAATGTGGAAAAAGAATAGTTATGACTGTAACAGATTTTTATTTTTATTTCAAAATTTTATATGAATTATGTATATCTTAATGATGCGGTCATTTTCCCAGTTTGTAATATATGTGTAGAAATGCTTGTATATGATATTTGCTCTTCTCTTTCTTCCTTCCTCCCCTCTCTCTATCTCCCTCCCACCCTTTCTCTCTCTCTCCTTTTTATTTTCCTTGACTCGGTGTTCCTTGCACAAACTTAGCTGTCAAAATCTGACATGCTAGGTTTCCAAAAGGGACCTCAGCGATAGAAAAAAAAAAAAGAAAAAGAAAAAAAAAAAAGCTTAGGGTTTTACTGTAGTTATCTTATGCAAAAGCTATTTTGAGTATTTGATAGCAGCTTTGGGGGGTCTCTTCTTAAACTCCACGTAGGACGCTTAAACTATTGTTTCCTTAACTGCGTGTTTATCTATATGTACAAACTTTCTAAATCAAATACAGTATTCCATTTTCTTATCTACCCAGCGATGTCAGTGTTTCTGTCCGCCACGGAAAATCACTCCTTCCCCGTGGGCTCCTGGCCCCGCACTCTGTCCCGCCGCGGGGCGCGCAGCGCTGCGCGGCCCCTACGCCCCTCCGGCCCCCACCTTCCGCGGCTCGGCGGGACACCCCGGAGGGATTTTACAGGGACGAAGCCACCCTGCGAGGAGGCTGCGGGCGGCAACGGGGACACAGTGCTGCGATAGCGGCGGCGGCGGCGCGGGGCACGGCCGTGTCCCTCCGTGTCCCCTCTGCCACGGCGGTCTCCATCGTTTGCCCCCATCCCGGTCATTATTTTGTGCACTGCGAGCTCAAAAGATTTCCCCGGCCGCCGGTCTGCAAGGACGGGTGTCTCCAGAGAGTAGTTAAGACATTTGGGGATTTGTTTTGTAGCTTTAAATGAAAACAAAAACAAAAACTCCTCGCCCTTAACGGGTTGCAGCTCCTCCCCTCGAATACGAAGTATATTGTAATGTGCTGAAAGAAGCCTTTATTTGCATGACTAACAGTGTTTCAGCATCTTTCTTTCTTTCTTTCCTTTTCTTCCTTTTTTTTTTTTTTTCCTTTTCCTTAAAGTTTTGCTTTGCCCTGGGCAGATTATTCAGCCGTGAATTAGCAAGAGGTAAATTCTAAACTTGTTTTTACTTGAAAATACAATTTTGAATATAACCAGGGGTTTAGAGAGAAACGTGACTGGAATTTCTTGACCATTTCCAAACTAATATGGACTTCCGATCTACCTTTGTGCTGCCGAGTCCTCTTTCCCTCTTCCCTCCTCCTTTTTTTTTTTTTTTTTTTTTTTTTTTTTTTTTTNTTTTTTTTTTTTTTTTTTTTTTTTTTTTTTGTGAAGTCCGAGCTAGGTCTGCGGAGAGACATAGAAAGCGCATTGGCTCCTTCCCCCTCCTCCCTTCCCCTCCACGCCTCATGAGGCTACCTGTGGATTTGGGAGAACCGCCATAGGGTGCGAGATTTTAGACCAAGCCACTAATGGGCGATTTTAAGGAATAAACTGATGTGTGAATACGTTCACACACCTGAGGCTTCCCTGAGGAAAAGCCGCGCGTGTGAGCGCAGCGAGGGCGTAGGGAACACGTCCCGGCGTGTGGCGGGAGTCACGGCGGTGAAGGACACGCACGGCCCGAGGCAGCGGCCGCCCCGTCGTGGTTCGTCTCCCCCGCCCCGCGGGCTTCGCTCAACGCGCGGCTCCGCGGTGGGGTCTTCCCCACGGGCAGCTCCGGCCATGCCACTGGCCCGTCGTCAACACGAGTGGGGAGTTAATTGAAAATAAATTCCCGTCGTACGAAACTGAACTGGACGGGAATTGCCTGGGGGCAGACACACAATAGGGCTCCCGTGTTCCGCGTGGGTGGTGTGATGGACCTAGCTCTTCCCCTCCCCCACGCGGCTTTTTGAAGGGAAAAATATTACCCAGGAGGGGATAAAAGGTTCCCCAGTGGCCGGCACCCTCGCCGGGTGTCACGCTAGAGCTTGGGCTGTTTTTTCTCTCCCCGCCGGCAGTGAGGCAGCGGAGAAGCCTTTAGAAGAACAAACTGGCCTTCCAGCACTGGCTAGGAAGATCTTTGATGTCGGTACATTGTTTTTACGGACAGTATTTATGTTTCTCTCTGGTAGCAGTGTCGTTCCCATCCAGCAGTGTTTTTAACGGAATTTAATACCTGAAAGGATTGAGAGGCGTGAAAGTTTGGGACTTTTTTTTTTTCTTTCTTTCTTTCTTTTCATTTTCGCGTCTCGAAACTGCAGCTAGAAGGCGTCAAGCCGGTAGCAATAATCTACCGCAGCTCAGCCTCACACTGATAGGTTTGGATTTTTCTTCCCTCTGATTAAGTCTCCCCAAGATCACCCCTTCGTGCCGTGGCTGCTAGGGGAGGCCAGAAATCGCCCTTTGCCTCGCCTCACTAGTACCTGGTCTTAAGCTCGCTCCAGCACAGCTTAATCTTCAGGACAGGGCCTTTACTCTCCCATGCCATTTGCCACCCTCATCCCCAAAAAGTTGCTCCTTTGGTCGGATCCCCAACCCAAACCCGAAGGAGGAGCTGCCCCAGCCGCTCTGAGGGGTGTCCGCCTCTCCCCGGAGCCAACGGGGTTTCTGGGGGGAGAGGACACATCTCATCCAGGGGGCGTTGGTGCCTACATGGTTTCGGGGTGCCAAGGGTGCAGCTAATGATATGCTGTTTCAAAGCCGGGCTTCGTAATGGATAAATGATGTTGTTTTAGGATTTGCATAAAAAACCTGAATGGCTGATTGAGGTGTAAATCTATGAAAAGCTGCGTTTAAGCCTTCTCACCCACTAAGTCCATCTGCCCCGGGAAGATAGGGCCTATCGAGCCCCGCCAAATCGGAGGGCTGCCTCCTCCCTGCCCCCGGCCCTGCATTATCCACAGGCCCTCTCCAGCTTTAGTTTGTTATCCGCGCCGAGCCCGGCCGCTGATTAAGATGAAATTACTCAGAAGCTGAAGTGCGTCTGATCAATATTTAAGAGAAAGCCAGAGGACAGGAGGCAGATGGCCAGAGCCCGGCAGCCCACCGAGCTGCTTCCCCGGGAGCCGGTCGGGGCGGCCCCGCTCCCCCGGCCCGCGCCGTCCCGCACGGCCGCCTCTCGCCCACCGCCGCGGGGGCACTGCCCCGCCCCGCCCTTCGGAAGTCGGGCCGAGCCCAGCCGGTTCCGGAGCAGTTTGGAGACGGTAGTTAACCCCCTCACCGCCCACCCCTCGCCTATAACACTGCTATAACACTGCCTTCATCCCCAACTAATTCCGGATCCACCGGCCTGCGTGCCACCCGGCGTGGAGGTCTGGGGACCACCGACGCCACCTGCCTCCCTCCCTCCCTCTCTCTCCGTGGTCGCTGCCCGAGCCCTTTAGTATGGCTGGGGGTCCTTTGTGTGCCTGCTGGGCCGCGGCTGCTGCTGGCCCTCCACGGTCAGGAGTGGGCTTCAGTCACCCCCATCTCTCCCTGTCTGATCAATTACAGCAGCCTTTTCGAGGGACTTGAATCTGCTTGCCCGTTGCCCCTAATTTTTAGCATATCCAGATGAGGTTACTGCCCCGGCCCGAAGTGAAAAGAAATGTGGACGTTGGTGCCCTGGTATCGCTCTGATTTCCTCGGTTAGCTGAGCACAACTTTCTATTCGTGTTTATTCATGCAGTTTCTTATTGAGCTCCACATCGCACTGGCCTGGATTCCGCGTGTGGGGAGAGGACAGACAAACTGCCTTTTTCTAGAGCGCACACACACACGCGGGTGTGCAGACTGACACACATCAACACTCACACACGCACAAGTACAAAATGCAGAGGGTCTGTCGCCACACCACCACCCCGCCGAGAGCCCAGATACACAGAAGTTTGTAAATGGTGTATAAAAAAGGGGGAAATGAACCAAACCGTCCAGCTGCAAACTGACCAAAGGATGGAGAAGGCAGGGAGGCGGGAGTCTGTGTGTCTCTGTATGTGCAAGGAGTTGGGGAGGGAAAGCACTGAGGATATTACCGACAATCATGGTAAATATTCTCTTCTGACACGGTAATGACAAAAGCCAAGGGCTGTCGGGTTATAGCTGTGATTAAATGATACGAAAGGGATTTATGTTGCTGTGTCTGGAAGAATCACGACTGCGACGTTTGTTTTCGACGCTGTTCTTTTTTGTTTTGAAAGTAAGGTGGTTTCAGACCAGGAGGCTTCAGATTGGCTTGGCACCTCGCGAACTGCAAGAGAAAAAAGACGTTAAAGATTATTGAATAAAGTGTAGATGTAAATACCTCCAAGTGCATGGTTAGAAGTGGAAGAACCGTTTCTCCCTGCGACAGACAGGTCCTTTGCCGAACAGGCAGAAAAAGTAAGACGAGAACTACACTAAAAGTCAAGATTTACACTGTCTAAATCCGGACTGTGACTGACTTTAATTCCAGTCCTAGTTATTGAAGGGGAAACAAGGTATACTGCAAGTATTTGGTTGGGTTTGTTGTTTTGGGGTTTGTTGTTTGGTTTATTGTTTGAGGTTTTGGGGGGTTTTTTGGCTGATTTTTTGTGGGTTTTCTTGGGAGGAGGGGTTGGGGGATTTAATTTTGGTTTGGTATTTTTTATTGTCACAGAAACATCATTAGGGGAAGTTCATTTAATAATAAGGTCACTTTAAGAGTATTTTTCAGAATTGCTTTCCTACTGGATTAACCTCTCTAGCGATATCTGGCAACAATAAAGTTATGCTGCAGTTTACCAAAACTCACGAATTTCGACACGACGTGGAGGAGCATGTGTAATTGCGTGGGTGTGTGTACGTGTGGACAAGGGTGAACCCACACACTCACAGAACGTGGCTGGGTGTGTGCACTCCCTGATGGGTGGAGCTGATGTATACAATGTCCACGCATAGAGAGGCATATATATGTGTACACACATATGCATGTTTTCAGATTAAAGGAGCTCTTGTAATATCTTGTAGAACACTGAATATTCCCTTTTAATATCTAAATAGGTCAGTAATACAGTTCAATAACATTGGAGGTGTCTGTATATTCTCTCTCTTCAGTCTGTGATAAAACATTCTTTAAGACTATTGGGATTTTACACTGTAATTCTATTAAATAGTAATTGAAGGGGCGCGAGAGGCTATGATACAGGATCAGCAGTGTGTAAGCCATCCGTTTGAACTTTAATTTGGAATCATAGGCAGATGGGATCACGGCCTCTTTGTGGTACTTGCAGATTTAAAACTAGCCGGCACATGGAGGGGAAAAAAAACCTGCAATGCAGATTCATTCATTAAACATGAAAGGTTAGTGCTAGGCAGGATAAACGTTTAGATGTCTAGGTAAATACAGAAACACACTTCACTTCCCTCCCTTGCTCCTACCATTAACCCCAACTATCTCAGTTACTGATTTACTGTTGTTATTACAAATAAGTTTTCTTTATATCCCCAGAGGAGATAAGAATATCTGAATGTCTTCCTTATACCTGCATCACAGTCTGTCTGGGAAACTTTAATTCCACTTGCAGCCAGGGGGGAAGCCAGATTTATTTATTTATTTATTTATTTATTTATTTACTCTTTTGCTGCCTCTTCCTTGTTCCTACTTGGATACTTTTAAAGCTCTTTTGGAACCACTGCTGGAGCCAAGCCCTGATGTATAGGGGACATGGCAAAGAAGGAGCCAGCTTTTTTTCTAAAATGGAAAAATTGAATTATAAAACCTCAATAAACCCCAAAGAGAAAAGGTGTGGTATGGATTGATCTGCCTAGGCCGGGAGGCGAATGATAACAGCTACATTCTGCAGGAGGAGCCGTGGGTGCTGCTGCTGTGTGTGGCGGGGAGCTGCTGAGCGCGGCCGAGGTGGCGTGGGTGCGTGCCCGCGGGTGCGTGCCCGTGGCTGCGTGTTGGTGAACTCTTAGGTTGTTGCAGTTCCACCTTATCTGAAAACAAAAGACTTTCCAACTGAAAGAGTCAAATCCGCCCATCCTCCTCCCTTCCCTGGCTGTATCGTATTAAAAAGGAGCTTTCATTGTTTATTTCTAAATATTTGTGAAGCAGACAGTCTATGGGTTAACCTAATTAACACATCCATACTGTATATTAGTGGACCAAACGCTACGACGAATTTCTAATGCGATGGTTGAATGTGATAGTCATTTCTGTGTTACAGGAGATTACAGCAACACTGGAGCATTTCCAGATTGTAGATGGTTTTAGATGTTGAATTTCCAGATGAGTATTTACCATCATAACTAATTTAAGACCATTATTAAATAGAAATTCTCAGCAGGGCTCTTTAATGATGGAACACGTTACTAATTACAGAGTTTACGCTCTGTTTTGGCTAAGCAGTCTAGAGGGATGGGATTGTGCTCTGCATGCAAAGCCAATATTACTAACGAGGAGGCATCATACCCCTAACATTTCAATCATATTATTAAAGAAAGCCACTTCTTGCCTTATCTGCGCGAGGAGATAGCAAGAGCGTTTTGTTTACCGGGCTTCCAAGCTCTGAAAATAGCTGGAATGGAGAGCGGGATCCTTCCCCTGCCTCCCCCTGCTCCCAGAGGTCTGGAGGCTGGGGGGGCTGTGCAAGAGGGCCGCCCCCTTCGCCCGCCGCGCCCCGGGGCCCGCTCCCCGCCGCCCCTGACCTGCCGGGGCCGCCCCGTCGGCCCCCGTGTCCGCAGCGGGCAGGCTCTGCCCGGCACTCGGCGCCGGGGGGAAGCGCAACAGCGAGGGCTTAAGCGGAGAGAGCAGAGGGGTGCTCTTCGCCGCTCCCCCAAAAGTCACGGGCCCAGATGCGCACACACCGAGCAGCTACACGGAACTGGCGTGTGCAGGGAAATGGGTACAAACAGCCAAGTAAGTAAAGGGCTTGTAGGAACAATTTTGGTGTTCTCATCGTCCCTCACTCCTCTGCTCCCCGGGGTCCACGTCTTGGGCAGCGGCCGGTGCGTTTTCCTCGGGGGCCCGGACAACGCTCCTTTAGAAGCCCAGGCAAGCAGATCCCCGCCCCAAGGTTTGTATTGGAATGGGAAGATGTTCAGCGCTGGGAGAGAATGATTCCGGTGGGAACGGGGGAAGTGGGACTCCGGGGTCCCCGTCAGGAGAAGCCCGTGTTCCCGCGGCTCTGTCCCCTGGGCCATCTCGCGCGTGCGGGACCAGTGCTCGCCTGCCCTAGCTGTCTTTGAGACTACAATACCTTTGGAGACAGGAACAAAAGTACATCTGTGGCTTATTTACTCGTCTCAGGTGTGGGCCACCTAAAACTGCATTTAGGTTTCCTGACAATGGCAATTTTCATCTTACCCACTTACTTCCTGGCCCACCTCCTTCCCCGCTCCTGGTTAGGGAGCACGCTGCTCCGTTCAGTCCCGGTGTCAGTACCGCGTTTTCGTTGTCCTTGAAAGGACGACGGACGGTTCTCAGCCTATTTTCATTCTCGCTATCCATTAATGTATTTGATCTGGACGATTAATAAGTACCGAGGACAGGTTTGCAATAACCTGCTATTACGTTCAGCGTCGGTTCTGCCCGAGTGAAGACTTTTTGGATTGGCTCACTCTGCTTGTGTTAAAAAGGTGCAGTGTCCAGTCTGTGTACAGATAAGATGCACATATATGCATATATAGAGAGACAGGGGCACAGTAACACGTTTTTTCTTTATACACATGCGTATCCGCAAGAACAGTTGGATGTATTCCACACATCCCCTTGCCAACCTGTCCTTACAGAGGATGAAAATTCAGGAGGCACAGGAATACAAGCCAGCGGCCAGAGGCTCAATAGGTTTCCCCCTCTCCTATTTTAAAGAACATTTTAATGTCATCTAAAAGCAATCTAAACATAAAAATCTTCGAATGGATTTGAGGGAAATTAAATTGTCTCCCCCCACTGTGTGCTTGTAAGCGAGTCAGACTGTGTTAACTTCTAAATGGATTCTCTCAGTTTGTCTACTTATGGGTTTTACTGCAGCGTGTCTTGTTCAATAACGCAGGATGTGGCACTCGGTGAAAATCCGGCCGCTCTTTTGGGGCCTCGCTGCTTCCCGGTGTCGAGGAACTTCCATCTCCGAGGCCGGGCCACTCCTCACTCGGCGTCTGCAGCCCAGGACGGGGATCCTGTCCCTGCTGCTTCGGGGCCCTCGGCACGGGGCGGTTTCTCCTGGGTCTGGGACTCCCCTATCCCCTGGGCAAAGCTAAACAAAAGACAAGCCCCGGAGACGGACGTGCATCCTCTCGGAGCACGGGTCCCGCTGCCGTCGCGGCACAGCCATCGCGGGGGGAAAGAAGGACACCCGCCCGGGACTGCTGCCTGCCCTCGGCGCTCTGACAGCCCGCCGCCAGGCGGGCCCTGCCGGGACCGTGTCGAGCCGGGCCGAGCAGAGCCGAGCCGAGCTGAGCCGAGCCGAGCCGGGCCAGAGCGCTGCCGGCATCTGCCCGGCGTCCCGGGCGCCGTGTGCCCGTCGCGCCGCGGTCCCGCCGCCACCGACGGCGCCTCAGCCCGTTTGGAAACTGACTCATTCTGTAAATAATCTTTGACGTCCCCACAAAGCCGCCCTTCGAGAGGAGTTTATTAGCAAGGAGCCATTAAAACAGATGTCATGTTAGCTTCCCCGTGACATTTGGGTGACACATCTCTCCCGATGAATTGCTAATTGTCTTCCCGCCCGCAGTAAACATCCCGCTCCATTGTCTGCGCTCAAGAGAGTTTCTGCCGCAAAATACAGTCCTGCGCGGCGGAGAGACCTCGCCGTGCGCCTCCCCGACCTCTGCCCCGGCCCCGGCCCTGCGCCCTGGCCCCCTCGGTCGTACAGCTACCCTTCCTGCGCCCCTCAGACCCCATCTGCCTCTGCTGTCCCCTCGGCTGGAGCCCCAGCCCCTTCCCCGCACCTGGAGGTGCGGCAGGCCCGGCCCGACAGCTTCGGTGTTCTGCCCTGCCCTCCGCCGCCGCTCCCCCGGCTGGGCGCGCCCCTCTCCCGCCACCGCAGGGACCCCCCCCGCCCTGGAGCATCCCCGCTCCCTTCCCGCAGGGCTCCCGCAGAGATCCGCGCCCGCCGGGCCCGGGGGTGGGGGCGGGAGCGTGGCCCTCCCGCAGTCTCTCCCCTTCTGGCATAAGACCCTTTCCCAGCTCCTCAGAATTGTTTATTTTGCCTGGAACAAAAGGTGTGTGTGGCGGGGTCGGGGGAGGCAGCCCATTTCCAGCTAAGTCCAGGCACGGCGGTGACCTATGTCTGTCATTTTCGGATGTGAAAAGCAGGGATGTGCAGTGCCGAGCCTTCTCCTTATTCCCTGGTGAAGGTACTGGGAGGAAGCTGTCAGAGGGCTTTGAGAGGATAAGACAGAGCAGTCTTAAAGAGGAGCTTTGCAGCTGAGTGGCTGACTGAATCCGTCTTACCTATGTACGTAAGGTTTCATATTCATAGCCGTTGTCTGTACGTTGATACATAATCTCTCGCCCTTGTTAATTCTCAATAGATGCAGAGATAACTAATCCTCCCAGATAGATAGACACGGGCAGATTACGCGAGTGCAGTCTATCTACCTATCTGTCTGTATAGTCCCACACGGATGTATATAAGCACGTAAAGCGATTTCACTGTGTTTTCTTCCACAGGAGTACGCAGGAGTGAGCAGATACAGAGCCCGACGCCTTGCCTAGCAGATGTAGAAGTGCTCGGGGAGAATAAACATACATGTATCATTCACATATTCGGGGCTACTTGTTGTTAGAGTTTCTATGTCCTGCACCGGCTTTCTCTCCCTCTCCTTCTCCACAGTGTACTCGAGTTTTATACAAACACGTACAAGCTTTCCTAGTGAGGAAAATTACTGAAAGAGGGAGATGGGGGGATAAAGATTGGGTAGATCCGGAGTCTCTAAAAAAAACCAAACCAAACACAACTCTCCGCCTCAACCCAACCAGTAAGATCGGACTTGAAACTATTTATCTGCTGGACAAAGAGACCTATCTGAAGTCAATGGAGATATTATTTTCCTTGCCCAAAAGTGTGCCCGTCCTTAAGGCCAGCCAGCATATGCAGCGAAGTTACCTGGGCTCGGCTTTGTTCTGATTTTTAGCATACATGTTTTATGGATGCCAACCGCAAAACCCCCCCGATCTTGGGATGCCTGCTGAATGTTACCCGAGTGTGCCTAGCCTATGCCAGCTCCAGTCCGGGGGTGCTCGCCCCCCCACTCCCCAGGAAAGCCGGGCACGATGGCGCCGGTGGGGCAGCGCCCGCCCCGCCGGCTGCGCAAACACCGTGGTCTGAACTCGGCCGAGTTTGCAAATGTCGTTCAGTACCTGTCCGCCTCCGCGGATGAGATGGCTTTGCAGCCGCTTGGGAAGATGCCCGGCTCGGGCCCGCCGGGAGCAATCCCACAGTTGCCGCCGAGTCTCGGTCACCCTGGCCCGGCCCGGCTCGGCCCGGCCCGGCCCGGCCCGACCCTGCCGGGACCGGTCCCTGCAGGCGCTGCGCAGCCTGCCAGCCACAGCTCTGTGCAACGAGAACCCTGCCCCCGGCGCGGGGCGGGGGGGTGGCGGTGTTCGAATGCCACCTCACTACTCCTCGGTGAATATTAAACATCATTGTCTTACAAATGAGGAGAAACCGCTACCGTCAGAATAATAATAAACTACCTCTTGAAATCCTAAGTCTCTTACAGCGGGGCGTTAGAGACGACGAAGCTCTTAGCGCTAAAATCGGATTCCTCCCACCTGCGACTTCCCCGTGTCCTCATGTCCTGAAACTGTCCGTCTTGTTTGTCATCTTTGCTCTGCTATTAGCCATACGATACACACCGGTCCCCACAAGAATGATGGAATGATTTAATCCCGTATGAATTCCTGCAACCTTTCTCCGAAAAGTGGTACTTTCACTCCAGTCCTGTCCTTCTGATGATCGAGTTGTCTCCTTGACTGGAAACACGGGGTGGGGGGGGACGTGGGACTTTGTCGCTGAATCTAGGTCAGAAGAGGAAGGCAGCTTATGTTCCCTGGCCAAGGTTTTTCCCTTCGGCTAATGACTTTGTCCTATATTAGTGAAGTGAAGTCACCAAGACTTGTGTCTGCAGGTCCAGAGCAAACGTTGAAGAATTCTTGAATTCTACACCTTTCTGCTGCAGCTGTGAATGAGTGAGTCAGTCACTCGAGAATAACCGTGTATCAGAGGGGAAACAGCCCCCTGCAAGCAGAGATCATGTATTAGGAAGCAGCTTCCCGAGCTGTATTGTTCAGATTGATGCTTACTTGTCTCACTACAAAATCAAGAGACTCCTCCGTCTCATGCAACATCCTAGTGTCACACCTAGAGAAGGGAGAAGAAAGTCCAAAGAAGTGAAGGTGACAGGTTGAAAAACTGAGGCAGGAAACAAACCCCACCACCCTTCCAAAATAAAAAAAACCTCTTCACTCAAATATAGCACCAAATAAACCATAAATCTATACGTAGTCAATACTGATCTGGAACCAGTCTGTCCCTCCCCAGCTCCATGAGGATCCAGGGCTGCAAGTGCTTGTGATTACAGAGAGTAGGAGGGTCATTTTCTAACAAGGGTGCTCACTGTATCTGAGCTCCAAATTATCCAGAGAGGACAGATGGCCCTTCTGATCTTATAATGAGAGCAGGGAGTGATTATCAGCCTGAACCAAAAAATGATGCTCTGCTGACATATTTTCACAGTTCTGAAATCTGTGCTTGCACTTATGCCTCGCTTCATATCCCTCTTCGTTTAATTTAGGCATCGTTTGGGATTTTGGAGGGCTGTGTGAAATCCGTTCATTTATCTCTGTCTGTGCGTCTGTGTCTCTCTCCCCATGTATCTATCTAGGACATGTGTACACAGACACAAAACAAAGGAAAGCAAAAGGTCACTTCACAGGAACTCTTAACCCAAATCACGCTTGGCAAAATATTTATATATAAATATATTTGCCAATAATTAAGAAGCCCAGCTGCCTCCCTGATGCCTAGATTTTATGTCTGCTTCTTGGCAGTTTTCTGGAGCTCTTGCATTCCATCTTTGCAATTACTGCACTACATGGTGAGTCAGCCCAGACCCTAGGTCCCTTTGGGGGAAAAAGAAAAAAAATCATACTTACGTATGTGCATATTTGGGGCTTGTGTTCCTGCTTTAACCATTCATTTGGGTGCTTTTTTTCCCCAGAAGGATCTGTAGCAGAGAGCAGAATCCCTCATGAAGAGAAAAAAATCATGATGGCCGAGTGTAAAGGGAGATATTTCCTTCATTTGCAGATTTCTGCGACTTTTCAGCCTAAAAGCAGTGTTAATCACCTTTACCCTGCACAGAAAGTGTAACAGGGAAGGAGGGCCAGGGAAGTTCCTGGTGATTGGCAGTAGTCTCAGATCTCCATTCCTCTTCCCAAGTCCCTCAGAGGTGAACTTGCAATTGCAGAGAAGTTAGGTCAGTACAAACAAATTAAATCAGGGAGCTATTCAGTGGTTACACAGTCATTTCGCTCTCCTATTTGCACTGTAATATTGCATTACCCTCTAATTGTCACATATACTTTTCACTCTCCAAATATGGAAGACAAATACTGAATCCGTTTAAAGTCTCACCGCTTCCCAGGTTGCCCAGCTGGGCGAGGAAAGCCTTTTCTGCGTGTTCTTGCTGCCATCTACTGGTCCCGCGGCCTCAGCCCTCCATTTGTGAAACTTCCCTCTATTTTCACAGCCGAGAAGAAAAAGGTCTATGTCAAACAGTGGGAAATGCACCTAATGAGGAAAGGCGTGATAATGCCGTCAGTGGCACTGGAAGGTCACCACGCCGTTAATTTTAAGTATAGGGGAAAACGGCGCTTTTAGTTACTGGAGCTGTATTCACTACTTGGAACTGAGCATGTGCATGTATCTTTGCACACTCCAGGTGTAGGTGTAAGCTGATTTTATACAAATAAGGCAGTTATTTCATATTTTTGGTGCTAAGAGTTTTAATTTTTTTTTTTTTAAGAAAAAAACATTACATTTGCAGGAAAAAAAACCCAAGTTTAGATATCCTGTATCATTACCAGTGTCAAATTTAAAGGCAGCCAGTGGCAAAGTTTTCCCTACTCCCCTTTCCCTCTTCAGTATCTATCTGAACACCACCCCCAAACCTTGGCGGAAGAGGTGTGTCGTACTACATAAGTAACATCAGTTTGGCTTTGTCTGCATTTTGCAAACCCTTTCTCTAGAAAGTTTTTTCATAGCAGCAGCGTTTTTCCCTGAGGCATCACCTCATGTTATTGTCTGTTTATTTCCAAATGACTGCTGATTTGAAATCATGACACCATCTAATAATTTTATCCCATGAAAATCATACCATATGCATAAAAAAATTCTTGGATGAATGTGTGGTTAGGAGAAATTTCTAGAGCAGTATGTTCCATTTCCACCTGCAGATTGTCTGGGCCAGATGCACCGGGGCTGTCATTTAACTGTGGAGGCTTGAGCTAAGTTCCCCAGGTTCCTATGATCTCTCCAGTAAAGCCTTCACAATGCCCACACTTCAGAGACACAGTGTATAGGAACTTTCTGAAGGCATCAGGAAGCTCTGGGGCATTCTGAGGGCAATGAGAAGTTTTAGGCCTTGGACCCATCGGCTACCTTAGGTCACACATGCCTTTACAGAGCCCACCTGCAGGGGCCCAGTCAAGGGTCAGTGATTTACCATCTTAAAAGTTCTTCTGCCTCCACTGTTCCCTGCAATTTGAGAAACTTCGGTATTGGTTTTTACTCCAAACAAGGCAGGGTATAGTCACAGTTAACCATAGAAAACCTTTCTACTTCCATGTGACAGAAATGCAGCTTAAGGAAAGGAGTTCTGACTGGATGGGCCACATCCCTCTAGGGCAGTGACTTATCTAAGTCCTAAGTCCTTTAATACCTTAGGAAATAGGAAATAGAAAATACTTTAATTTTTAGGAAATAGGTTTCTGAGTTAGCCTTTCTGAGTTGCATTTCTCGATTCATACATCTGCCTGACTATTTTAACCATCCCCTGGCTCCATGTCACAGCTTCTGGGACACCTGACCTTTAGTAGCAGGGATCTTCACCCAAATGAGGTTTAAAACTCCAGCTGGCAGGAGAACACCAACAATGCAAGTGATGTAATGCAGAGACCTTAAGTTGTTTGTGCCTGATTCTGAAAAGCCAGCTAAACAAACTGGTCTGAACACAAGGAAACAGACTCAGGGCACACCATGCTTTCCTTCACATAGCTCAAATCAATGAATAAAGCACAATCCACAGAGTCCCATCTGGCCTCAACTTCAGTATCAAACAAAGCATCCAGGTTTTTTTAAGGATATGCAAAGAATTATAATATGTATTTTGAGACTGTAGATTTTTAAAGTAAGACCAAAGACATTTATAATGTGTCATGAAACAGGCATGCCCTGATGATCCACTCCCACCTCCCTTACATACTCTGTGCAATTTGACATTTTCCATGACGTCTGAGCAGAGGAACAGTCTGGTATGAGGTACCTGAGGTATTGACCAGCAGAACAAGGCCTTCACACAATGGTAGAGTGTGACATTCATTTCCATGAGATCTCTGAGTGCCACTTCATTAATTGTGGCTTGTTTCTGAATAAGCTATGCTGTGGCAGTCACACCTGTAGAAAGCAGATGTGACAGCTTTTGGCTCCTGAGTGCCTAGCTAGCTGTCCTGGGAAGTTACTAGGTACCTGCTTTTCTATTACTGCTTTTAGTCTGAGTTTGCCTTTCAAAGGGATTCTGCCTCAGCATATATGAACATCAAACAGCATATTATCTTTAAAAGCATTTGGCTTTTTTTTTTAGCAGGACATATTGATATTAAGTTCTGCTTTGCCAGTGTGACATCCACATGACAGCTTATGGTCACCCATTTTTTAATCTGCTAGCCACTTTCACTTGCACAATGCATGGATCATGGCAATATGGGGCTGTACGGAGGCACATCCTGGCTGTGTGCATTTAACCTGTGTGCTGCTCTAAAATACCTGTGCTCCTGAGGTTGAACAGATGGCCGCAGAAGATGTTACACGATAGCTCTGGTTAAATGCCTCTGTGCACATGAGAAAATTATTTTTTGGGCAGTATAGCATATGATCATATGGGTCCTCTGTGACTGAGATGCAAGCATACTGAGGACACAGCTGAGGCGTGTTCTCAGCTTGAGTTGCAGTGCAGGAGAAAGATTTGTGCCGTTTTGCACATTCCAAATCATTTGGGGATCATGGCAATGAGCTTGGCTAGCTTTTATTAAACCAGAGATTAATTTTATTCAAGGGAATGGCCTGGAATCTTGTGTAAAGACATCAAGATGGATTCCGCATAGCCCAGTGGAAAAATTATGTTATTGTTGTTTTAAATAGTGTTCAACATATGACACTGTGAAACATAATGAGTAGCCTGAACATCTTGCTGCATCACTAATTCATAGTAATACAATTCTTTTTTCTGAGATGGTTTGTAGTACTTCTTGTACCACTTGTAAGCAGTACTTTGAAGTCAATCGATGCCTATTGTTCAACATCTTTAGCAGATTTCAAAACTGAGGGAATTCCATGCAAAGGTCAACATTTCAAATTTCTCTATTATGACAACAAAGAGGCAAAATTTTGGAATTTTAGATATTCATGAATATCTGCATGAACTACCAGAATCATCTGTTTCAGTAAGTTTGCAACATTCCATGCTAGTATGGATTTCTTTTGACTTAATAACATAAACTTTTCTATCTCTTAATATAAATTATAAAAACAAAGAGAAGGCACTTTAACAACTTTGAAATTAAATGCTCCAGTATTCTTTGCAAAGAACACTCATAGAACTTTCATCAACCAGTATTGAAATTGACAACTTAGAACTTTTATAACCAGTTCTAATTATCAGATAATAAAGTGACTAGAAGGACAGGAAGTGTCTGCTCTGCAAAATAATAATTTACACTGAAACAGATAACTCATTACTATGATTTATATGCTAAAATATGTGTATGTATTAGGAAACAAGGAAACTTACATTTAATTTAAATACTATTCAGGGGACAACTATTGAGATATGAATGCCTTAAGCAATACTCCATGTAAGCTGATATTCCTACAGTCAGATAAAGCACAATAGGATAAACAGGATTTGTTTTTCTTATTTTATTTTAAAAAGAGGAAAACAATATTCTGTTTACAGTCTAGCAATGAATGCTGTTTGGTCTTCAAAACTACCATGAGGGTAAGTGGAGAGAACATTAGCTGTGCACCTTTGCACATGAATTGCAAACACTGCTCCTGGTACTGAACATTCCTTTGGGAATTACTCAGGCTTCCCATGTGGATCTGGCCTACTCAATGTACACATGGGATGATGTAGTTAATGAGTACATTCCAAGATTTACCTGTTTGAGGGTCAAGTCCCTAAATTCCTCGCAGACCTGTGTACCCCAATGAGTGGTTGCTCCAGTACTTGAAAACTTTTACTTTTCCTCCAAATTACATTCAGAGAACATTAAACCCTTTCCAGTCTGTTCAATTGAACTATATCTGGTGAACTGCCTTCCTTTTTCATTTTTTCCTTGCTTATGCCAATGGGAAGTATAAAATGAAGCCTTGCTTCCATAGGGGACCAAAGCATCTCTGTGCTAAATCTGATGCTGCAGACTGGAGAGATGAATTCTGAATGAATGATGGTCTTACCCCTGTGATATGCACTTTCAGAAAATCCTTCATGGCTCATCTTCCCTTCAAATATATTGAAGTGACATCTTTTCTGGCCTCTGCTGACTTCTGGCTGGACTAATTTGGTCTTAGCAATCCTAAGTGGTGTAGGAAATACTGTGCATTTTAGAACTGAAGCTTTGACATGATACAAGTTAGACCTCGTTGAGCAATGTGGATAATCATGAGTTTTATGGCTTTCAGACGTTCTCGCTGCAGCGTAAAGGTCCATAAATATTTAGAACAGAGAGTCTACGGTCCATTTATGCCTATTTTATGTAGCATTGTTTTTCTTTATTGAAGCTTGTTATTTTGTGTATGACAGCAGCATTGTAGTTTTCAAATAGGAATTTTTTTTTCTGAAGAGTTTCTTGTAACACAGAGGCATTGAGGTGATCAGAAGATGAATTCTATTTTAACATCCACAGACTGGAAGATATCAACAAAGATTAGCTGAAGAAAAATAAAGAAATCATCTATGACAGTGTTGAGAACGATTCTCAGAATTTTAAATACTTGTTAAAGGCTTTGCTGTATTTCACTTCAATAAACATCATGCTCCAGTTACTACTTGAAACCATAGGGGCATTATCCCGTGCAGTACTTATCAATATTTTAACACGTGAAAGTCAAATGATGTTGAAACATTGAACTATATTTCCATCTGTGCAAGCTAAAATGGTACAAATGCATCCTGTGTAATGGAATACTACATCCCCAGTTACTGTCTTACAAGTGATACCTGATTCCTCTGTATTTTCTGTGGTTGTTTCCATTGCTCTGATGGTGCCCAAAGGAAGACTGTCTTTTAAAATTAATGTTTATAGCATTTTAGGAGTTTTTAAACCAACCTGTCTTAAATCCAGAGAAAATAAATTCTTGGAAATTTCTACAAAAATTAGTAGCTAATTGTCTGTTGCCCTTGCCTCAGTGTTAAATCTTTCTGTGCCTTTTTTGTGAAAGTGGGTATTGGTACCAAAACAAAGACCCTGAGGTTGGCTAGAACACAAATATGCTGCTCCCATGAGAGACTCTGAGAGCTTGTGTGCAGTGGAAAAATGTACTGCTTAGTGGGCAGTAAAAAGAAGAGATGGAGGTTGCTGCCAAAGGTTGAGTATTTCAGAGGGATTTCCCTGAAACCCCTGGGAAGACAGCTCCAGTCACAGACCTGCAACATGACCCCACACACCACGGTCCCAGAGCCAACAGCAGCAGGCACAATGGGATGGCCTGTCAAGTACTAGACCAGCCACCTGGTTTCACCCCATAAGTCCATGGAGAAGGATCACTGCACTGCAGATGGGTGTGACACAGGTATGACAGCACAAGAGCGTGAGGCACAAGTCAAATGTTAACTGTGTTGCTCAGTGTCTTTCGAGAGTCTGCACCCCCACAAGTTCTTCTACCAGCAACCCAACACAGGTTAAATGGCTGATACCCCTTCTGTGAACCCCCTTCCATGGACTTGTCTCCTGTTGCCTATGTTATATCTGACATTGTGAGCCTTCATCTGGTCACTGAATTCCTTTCCTTGGCCTACATCATGTTGGTTTGATTTGTATCACAATCTCCTTGTTTCTCCTGACTTTTGTACCCCAGGCCTTGCCTTCTATACTTATGTCAACCAGCCATGTACTTCTTTATTTCTTGAAACTCTCTGAAGTGTTCTCTCTCCATGGCCATGTGTCTGTGTTTCTCGTATGATCTCTTTCCTAGTGAAGCTTGGACTGCCGCCCTTGGTTGCTGCTTTAGAAAAGAACTTGAAGACTATCAAACCTGCTTACTTGTGGGGCTGCTTCGAGCACTTTTCTGCAGCCATTCAGGGGCTGCTCATTTAGCTACTGTTTTTCTCTGTCTAGTTACTAGGCTGTAGCATCAAGTGAAACAGACTTTGTCTTCTCCTGCCCACCTTGTCTGCGCTCTTGGGAGGATGAATTTTTAAATTGCAACATTGCAGGTCCGAGCTTTCTTCCCATGTGATCTGATGTCTTCCTGTAGGTGTTCAGGTAGATCAATGAGCCAAAGACAGAGCTGAGGTAAACGCAAAACTGACAACTGTCTTTATTTGGCCACGTCCCTTCATGTGGCAATCAGGTCTGTGCTTTGCAGTGCCCTGCTCATCAGCAATGGCCACGACTCTAAAGTTGCAGTTATGCCTGTGTCCAGTGAGAAGATTCTCTGTTTTCATACGTTTCCCACCTTCTCACACTGACCTTAAATTTATTTCATTTAATATAACCTTTCATTTGTTTCATTTCATATCACCTTTCATTTAATAATAACTGCACACCTTTTTCCCAAGACTTCACTGACTCTGCTTTATATTTTTAATTCTCCATGTGAGGATAGCCACAGACAGTCTATTACTGTTGTTTAGCAGTGTTTCTTGGAATGGATTTCAGAGGGCTTCCCATCCACCTAGAAGCGATTTGATCCATTAGCCTGTAAGTGCTGTAAGTGCATCCAGTAGAAGGGCAGCAATCTTTTAGTCAACACGTTTCTCCTGCAGCCCATGCATCTACAGCACCTTCAGAGCTGGTAAAATTATATAGCAGATACTGCTGCTTCGTCAGAAGACCAATCCTAGGGCAGCTCCGCACTACCTTGGGATAATCGTGGTGCTGGAATGTAACGTGAGTCTTTTTGTAATGCTCCACTGTACCCATGATTGATTATAGGCTGAACATTTTCCCTTCTTTTTTTCCATTGAGCCCTGACATCTGCATTTGCCATTTGTCTGTCTGCCTGGCTTCCTACTGGTTTTGAACTAGAGTGCTTGAGAAGTGCTGTTCTCTGTCACTACTGGAACCCTTTCCCCAGCAGTTCAGCTGCTCTCGCTGTTTGGATTGGTCGCTTCAGGCTGGTGTCTCTTTGTATTCTTTTCTCTGAGTTGCAGTGGAGAGTCCCAGACAACACAGTCGTGGTGGTAGGAAATGACAGCAGTGGCTGGACAAGAGACAACACCTCTGGGAACCCTGTAAAGGCTCATGTGGTTACCATGATCAACCAGGGAAAATTATTCTATATCCAGCAGTTCAGTAAGCAGCTCTGGGTTGGAGACGCTGTGGCTTTGTGAAAGATTTTGATTTTTCAAGCTCTGGCACAGATCACCAGTACATAAATCTCAGAAGACTGGATCATGCATTTGAGTTCCAAGAGGATTGAAGTTAAGCATGGAGATCATAGGGCCTTTTCAAAAAGAAATGGGGCCTAGGATTTGTGATCTAGATGATCAGGCAACTCTAGCTCAACAGTAAAATCAGTTTTTGATCAGCTTTGGACTGTAAATAGTAAATATGGTAAATAAATTCTTATAACCAAGAACGGAGAAGAGCTGTTGTGCTTGATATCCACTTCTGAGTATCTTCAATGAAGAGATAATGCCAGCTGAGGCGTGTAATGCCAATACCAAGTGTTCCGTGTTTGAGACCCAGGTCACCCTGGCTTCTGTTTGTTGTGTGCCCCAAAACTGAGTGTTGCTTCCAAATTTATGTGTGGATGCCAGTTATCATCTCTGTTAGGTAAGTAAATGCTAAAAGTACTTGTTAGACATTATAATACAACCCAATGGCCGTGCAGTATTTTAGATGGGCTTTTGAAACTTTTCCTTCTGAAGAGAATATGAAAAAAAAATCACATCCTTATATAATTATACTTCATGCCTGGCTCGCTATACAGGATGCATTCCTACTTTCATCCTTTTACTAAATTTTTCATCTGTAAATCCTGCATTTTCAGAAGTGTGAATCCTCCCATACAGGTGTTTTTTTAAAGTGCACTTTGTGTGGTCAGTATGCTATGTTTTCTTGCCCAGGACATTCTTTGATGTCTAATATCATACTCTATAATGTACTAAAGGTAAAGTAATTCTGCCCTGAGATGGCAGATGACATGCAATGTAAATAAATGCAAATGCATATGGAGGAAAAGTGACCCTTTTAAAGTTATGGCTCAAATCTACAGCATACCCTTCCCATGTTATTGTTTTGTACCTTGTTCTAAGCCCCTTATCTCTAAGAGAGTATAACAAAGCTGGAAAAGGTTCAGAGAAGGGTGACAAGGTGGCCAAGTATATGGAATAATACTTTATGAGGGAAAAAAAAAAGGAAGACTCAAAACAAACTGAAGAAAATATTCCTTTACACAATATGTATGGAAACCACAGGAAACCACTCTGCTGTTGGATGCTGTGAAAGGTGAAAGCTGACCTTGATTCAGGGAGAGATATGGTAAAATAGCAGAAGAGGAAACCATCAATCAAGACCCACTAAACAAAATTATTTTGAATCTGGAAGTCCCTGAGCAGCAAGCTGTTGCAATGTGGTCATGTGAGTTTGCTGTCTCTCAGACACAGGTTGCTGTGCTGGATGGATCTTTGCTTTGATTTACTATGGCCACTCTTATCACTTATGTTAGAAGGCTCCATATTTCTAAACAAAATGACAGCTGGCCAGTGGCTAGTCTTCCATGTTAGTTCCTGGCCAAAAGTGGAAAAATATATCTGAGTCCCTTCCCTTTGAAACTGGCAGCTGGTCCAGGCTCTTCCATTTGTGCCTGGAGTTATGAGCAGCAAAACAAATCTACAGCACAGACTCTGCTCTAAAAGATTTGGGGTTGTGCCAACAAGGAGCAAAAACACATCCTGAAATTTTTAGTGTTGCTGCAAAGAGTACAGTGGTGCACGGTGCATGTTGCTTCCTGATGACTTCTCTAACAATCTCACCTGCAAATGTGTTTTCCCCAAGATCAGAGGGAGGAAAGACCCAAAGCCTTATCTTCTTCATTGTCCTCTCTGCTTAGACACTGCTTTTGAAGGAGTAGGTGTCTGCTTTGGTCAACCATTTTGGAGAAATTGGGACGGGCTTTGGGATCCAGACTAAACCAGACATTTATGGAGTTTCTATACAGTTGGATGTCACTTAGTTTGGCAAGATTGTCCTGTACCTGGAAAGATAGGCAATAAAACTACAACCTGTTTTCTACCTAACATATGGTATCTAACCCCACTGGAGGCTTGTGCTTGGCAAGCAGAGGAAAAACACTGCAAATTTGATTTAGGCACATATTCAATAGTAGTCATATGGTTTCCACACACTCTTCTTTGGACACAGGCCAGTGTGTATAAACAAGGGAATATATAATACCAGTAGTATGGAATTTTCTTCCTCTTTTCAGCTTTCACTAAAAATTAGGTGTCTTTGTTCAGGAACACAAACCATTCCTTCTGGCAAAATAACCTCCAAACCCCTGGCCTTCCATTCATCTTCCTTGGATATATAAAACAAGTTATGAGGTCTAAAGGATCACAAAAAGGACAGGAAAATACATTCATAATCTGACATCATTATTTATGTTTTTTTCACTTCATTATTCACTTCATTATTTATTTCAAGAAATGTTACCTGAAGTTCAGAAATATGTAGGAATCCTAAAGCAATGGTAGCTGTAAGGAGTTGGTGTCTTTGAAAATAAGTCATATGGGACATACGTATTTGAGTTTTCATTGCCTCAGTTTACCTGCCTAAAAAGAGGAGAGCTGTATCTGCCAGCTGACTTGGCTGGTGCACTGTGGGATTAAATTGGTGATTGAAAAAATGCTTTGAAGTTCTTGTCTGAAAGACATTGTGCATTTGTGAGGTGTTACAGTGTTTAAACAATGAGTGATGGCAAAGAAGTTCAACTTATTCACAGTACTATGTAAAAGCAATGCATTAACCTTTTGGATTGAATCACAGTTTCAGCTTGGGATGGATTAGAGGTCTCTCTAAATGCATTAATACCCGAGAACATAACCAGACAGAAGGATCAATTTACTCAAGAGACAAGCTGCTGTGGTATCGTCGTCAGCAGGAGCCAGAAAGTGAGGAGACTGCACCAGGGTGTGGGTCGAGACAGTGGTTACAGCCACTGTTAAACAATTCAACAGCACAGCAGTTCCTCTTCCTCCTCCTCTGCCATCTGCTGGCAAATGGTTACCTGAGACATGAACTGGAGCATTCCAGCAATGTCATAATTCATGCTATTTCATGCTTGCTTTACTGCCAAAGCTCCAAAGACTATGATTTTTTCTGCTATCCTTGAGTCTGGGAGTTCCATTCGTTTAATTATTGCACTTGAATCTGAATTCTGAATGAATATTGAAGAATAATTGTGAGTTATTTGGGAACAAGGCAGTTCCTGTGGATTCATACACTGAAAATCTTGACTTTATCTGGGAACTCTGCTTCTGGACACAATATGAAGTAATTCCTCAGCAGTGAAAAAGCTTCAGAGAAGCCCAGCTGTCGGCAGCCATGTGGCTACTGAGCGTTCAGGTAGAGCAATTGTTCTGGGGTTTGTGGGTTGCAGAAGCAGTGCAATATATTGATATAAGCACTCACTAACACCGAAGCCAATCCATTTACTGGCACTGGACCCCGCCGCAGTCGCATCATGTTACTGAGGCTGGATAGAGATACCAATATTCAGGAAATTTTGTTCAAATAAGGGGTTGGTGTAGAGGCCAGCATGAGGCCTCAAGGTACTGGGGATTTGTTTGAGTTCAGATGTGGCCCTGTCACTGCCTGAACAGAATATTTGTTACTGCACCTCCTTAAGGCAATATCTGTGTTGCCGCATTGTTGAGGTGGAAGGAAACACAAAGACCATCCAGCAAAATTTAGAATTTGGGATGATGAAGTAAGGTTGTTAAACCACATTTGGGAACTGATGTTAAGCTTGGTTTACAGGGCAGTCTCATCACCTGTTGGGCATCTGATGTCATGTGCCTACACTTTTTGTGACGGTTTGGCTGCTGTGACAAGGCAAAAGATTGAAAAAAATCCTAAAGAGATTCTGAAATGCATATTCTTTCTTGTTTTAAGGGAGAAGGAGGGAAGAGATGGAGACAGACAGTTCTCTGCCTTCAGAAACCTTCCTGTCTGAGAGCACTCGAGCTTGAGGCTATTCCCAGTGTAGCAGTGAGGCTACCACCAAAATCCAGGGTGGATCTGAACATGTCTCTGCAGGGTTTCAAGGTAGGTGGGTGCTTCCAGAGTAGCCACTGTGTCCTGTTATGTTGACAGACCTATTAAGGAAACAAGGTGTGCAGGCATTGTGTAATCCTCAGGGCTCAGGAGGAGAACAGGAAAGAACAATTTGGCTTTCTGATGGAAAGTAGGTCCAGAGACTGATAATGCTCCTTGGGTCACACGATAAGGGAATTCTTTCTAAAAGCCATATTCTTGTCTCCTTTAATACACATTATATTGATTCTGGCCACTTTACCTAGGCTGCAGGTTCAGGGAGGTGGAGGGGAAACTCTGCACGGCACTGAAGACTGACTCAGTGACACATTCCTCTCTCTCTTGCTGTTTGGAGGGTGACATTACAGGTTCTGTTGATGAATGAGCATTTCTAAATACGCTGTACAGAAGCATGCATCTGGAACAAGGCATTTCAGCTTCTCTCTCCCCTGGAGAGTCAAGCAGAAGTCAGAGCTGTGCATATGTGTGTGAAACACAAAGTCTCATCGCGGCAGCATGAAATGAAGAAGGGATCTTCCACAGCTGTCCTTGCCAACAAGTATGACGCTCGTTTTGGCACTTCTCCGTTGCCTTTCAGATGGGTGTATTAGAGAACTGTGCAAGCACAAAATCTCCTGGAAAAGGTTATAGTGAGAAACAAGACATTAGCTGGACAGATGAGTCTTGCAGACAACCCTTCAGCATTTTCTGGGGCAGGATGTATGCGTATATGCATCACAGTTCCAAGGCATTTCATGAAGAACTTTCCAAAGCTGAAGTATTACCCACGGTCTTTTGCTTATTGAACAGAAAAAAAAATCAGCCCAAAACATGCACACATGCACTCACAATAGGTAAATTTGGAAAGGGTGTAAGTGTTTTGAAAGTATAAATCTCCATTATTTTTGCTCTTGAGAAGATCCTTGCACATATTGAGATTTCTCTACTTCAGATATAAATATGGCAGCAGATTTTCTGCCAGGAGAGAGGAGGTATCAGCAGAGAACTGGACCAGGGAAACACCATCCCTCCATTGCTGGTCTATCCCATTGCAGTACACCTCTCTTGGCCATGCAGCACAGAGGGAGCCACGCATGGCAGCACCTGGTTGTACAAATTAAGTGTTACAAAAATATTTGGCAGTAATTTTTCATCTCTCTTGCCTGACAATTGGGAATACAAGCTGCAAATGACAGATTAAAATCTTAATGACCTGAAGACCGCTCTCCCCATCCTTGCCCCTGCAAAGAGGAGCAGTGCTGGTGACAGGGACTGCACCTAGATGTGGTGGGACATGAGGAGGCTGCACAGGCACGCAGGGCAGGCAGCGTCCCCAAGGCACAGCTTGCTAAGGTAGCCCCATCACCAGCTGGCTCAGACTTTTCACATGGCACCCGTGTGGAGTCCTCTGCATTTCAGGGTTTGCTTGTCCCCCTCCCAGAGACTGGGGATGGATTTTGAGGCTTGACACAGCACTAGGACCAAAGTGTCCAGGGCTATTTAGGGAGCCAAAATACAAACCATCAGTCCTCGTTTAATCACCAGAAGTACCTCTTTTGGTCACAATAGTTGATTCCTTCTTCAATACTATCTACAAGGTGTTTAAAATCCCTTTAAATATAATTTCATGGAACTTTCATTAACTTTCCAGACGGCTCACTTAGTTTGCTGCCTTTGTTCATAGATGCTGAGAAACTACATTTCAGTTGCCAGTTTTCCCAGTCTTTCTGCTCATTTGCTGCCATTCTTTCTCATAGCAAAAATGTTCTTTGTACTACTTTCCAGAAGTCTCCTCCTTAAAAAGATGTTTTTGCTGATTCCTTCAGAATGTTCCCTTGCTATTCTTATGCTTATATTCTTAATAAATATAGAGCAGGTCCATGTCGTGCTGTACTCTCTTAGACTGTCCTGGTGGCAACACTGATATTTCTTGACAGTTCTAAAACTCAGCTTCAGGTGTAAGTGCTTTCTGAGAAATCAAGTTCCAAGCTCACTCATAAGCATATCCTAAATGTACATCTGAACGGTGGGATAATATTCCCTGCTGACCAACAATTCACATTTTAAGTACCTTGCTGAAGACTTTAGGTCTCACTTTACTTTTACAACACTGCACGTGAGTGGCTGCAAGATGAAATCTTCACTGATAAAGAGGGGGTGCACAAAGGCGGTGTCAGAAGCCCAAGCTCTCTGGGCTTTCAGAGGACCACAATTTGATCTAGATGAGGTAAAGGTGCTAATGCAATGAGACTCTCAGGCATGGCATGAAATTTATTCATGGTGATTAGGGAAACCCTATCATTTGGGTTGTTTTGGCACATTAGGCACTTTTTAAAGCTAAGTGAGTCCCTTATCACCCTATAGCTCTGCTCCGTCTGTGAATCTGTGCTGGCCAGCTGCTTGTACTTACTGTCATCCAGTCTGTCCTATTTATGCTCTAGTGTGCTCTGTTCTGCTTTGCAGATTATTTCTCTTCTGTATTAAAGAGTATTTTGCTCTCGAGTTCTCATTAATGTATTTGTTCCTGACACAAACACACACAAAATCCCAGCAAAGAATACAAACCCAATTCCTTTTATGACAAAGACAAAAATTTATATGAAAACAGCTTTATTTTTGTTGGAAAATGTAGAGGGATGTAATATAACAGATTAGGTGGTGACATATGAGACAAATGGCCTAATTAATGGCTCATCTGTCCAGAGATTTTGTAATTTATTTTCTGTGGCATTTATTAGAGGAATTTGCTGATGCCATCTACAGAAACATCTTGAACAATGAACATTCTACTTTTTAACTGAATTCTTGCCCAGATACCAAAGGCAGAGACTAGATTTAGCAGAAATGACTTTCAGAGGAGTTGACTTTGCAACCCTGAAATTCAAGCCATTTCCTTATGGATGACAGTGTGAAAGAGGGCCCTTAAAACTCAGCAAATCTGGAAGAGAGAATTGCCCACTCTGCCTGTCCCCCCAAAAGCAACTGTGATAATGCCCATTCATTCTAAAGCATGAGAGAAATTTAGGGCATATTCTCTGTATTCTTCTATTAACAAGAAACTCCTGCTTCTTCCAATGGGAAGTAGGCTGTAGCTGGACCATTGCCCAGCAAGGGTGAAAGAATAGTAATTTGGGAGTGTACAGGGTTCTTAATGAAGAGGAGTTTAATACAGGGTTAACAGGCGATTTCTGAGATCTCCAATAAGGGTCATACCCAGCTCCCATTATATTTTAAAGGTTAATATGTACTGAATCCTTTCAGCCTCCTTTAATAACCCAGCCAAACCCAGTGAGGTCTGAGTATATCCCATCACAAATAATTCTTATTCCTACTCGTTATAAGGACAGAGGATGTATAGGAATGAGGAGGGATTGAGTTTCTTTGGTTTTCTGGAACTTAGAGATGCAGATGCAATTTCTCATGTGGCATTAAAGGCAACTAGGTGCATGAGCATCTTTTGAAATCTTTCTGTGGCCTGGACTCTCAAGATCACACAGGTTTCTAATTCCATCTAAAGTCAAATGGAGTTGAGCATCAGTCTGAAGACCTAAATCTTAGGGAGAATTTTCAAAAGTACCCCAGGTACCGATTTCCTCTCAATCCTGCAAATAACCTGGCTGATTTACAAAGAAGAGAACGCAGGGTTTGCCATCTACTGCAGTGAAACACGGGGTTTGATTCATTTGTTACAGGCTGAATACGCCTATAAACCCTCCATTCTCAATCTTTCTCTCCACCTGGTTGTCATTGTGCCTAATTCAGTTCTCACAAGTTCTTCCCCTGCAGTTACCAAATGTGCTTGTATCTGTGCATGAAAGTACTCATGGAAATGGGAGAGACTTATCATAAGTTTTTCCAGGCATTACCAGTCCAACTTCAAAAAGCTGGTAGCAATGTCGTTCGTGAGGTTATCCAGCATCCAGATTTTTTTAAGGTACCCTAAAGGTACCTTAAAAGTCAAGAGGAACTCAGAAAACCTATTTCTGACACGAATTCTAGCACAGAGAGATAAAGACTGGTTCAACAGCAGCCCTAAATAGAGAAACATGACTAAACAGGAGCACATTCTATTAGCAAGCAGTTGTCTGTCCTACAGAAAGCAGAACATGCTAATATATGTAACCGTAAAGACAGACTCCAAAATATTTAAGTTCATGAGCAGAGGTGTTGACAGTTAAATTGAACTTCTGGCAGGCATTTGCAGCTTTGAGGGAGCAAACAGCAACTCTTCAGCTTTCAAAACATTTACCAAAGATAATAATTACAAAGCCACATAGTTTCAGAATGACTTTCATTTGTCAGGACAGTTAACAGCAGTGGGAAGCAAAGCCAAGACAAAAGCCAAATGCTAGCAGGAAAACACTGACAAATCACTTGATGTAAAGTTGAGCCTTGTAGCATGACAGGAGAGCACAGGGCCTGCCATTTAGACCCAGCAGGCCCACACTGGATCTGTCATGGTTTTCTGACCTGGGGAGGAACCAGGCTGTGCTGGGATTGCACCCAAGAGTCTGGTGCAGCCCTGGGGCAGGATGCCCAGCCCGAGTGTGTCCCTTTCCCCCTTCACCCCTTTCCAAGCCTGAGTGGGTATGGGTGGGGCTGCATCATGTCCTAGCCAACAGACTGAGAACGTGTGCTTCTTGATGACAGGGAAAGGGGGAGGGAGGAAGGAGGTTTCTAGGAGTACACAACAGGGATAACCACCCCTGGAGGAAGGGAAGCATCTGGGATATTATCCTTTTCTCCTTGACAGGAGCAGGAAGTGTATCACTCAGTGGATTTGTTCCACCTTGTGCCTTGGCATCCACCTCCAACTTTCTTCTCCTGCTGCCTTCCCTCTGTGGCCTCTGGCCGTCCCTCTAGCCATATTTCTCCTATTCTGTGGCAAAAGTGGATGTTGGCAGCCAGCTATCCAGAGCCAGGGCACCTCTAAACTGGCCTTTTATCTGGTTCTCCTTTGAGCTGCTTCAGCCTGATGAATTTCACATGGGCTCCACAAGCCACTCTGCTCTGCAGGCATTTTTGGGGAAGCTGAACTTGCAATACCAGCTCTAGGCAGTGCAAATTTGGGATTTTGGTTCATTTGTAAAGGTCATGCAAAGAGTGGTCACTTACCATCTCTATTAATTTCTGTGCAAAATAAACATTGGAACCAAAAGAGGGAGGAGATGGGTGGACTGATTTAGGTTAAATAACCTTCAGCAAAATAAACCGGTTTCATATACAATATAGGTTGCTTGAGGTTTGGTTTTCAGGTTTTTGCTTTTAAACTCAGCTAACCTTGAGCACTGTTGGTGCTCTTCTGCTTTCTGTCTTGGAACAGATCCAGAAATAGCAAAATACATTGCAGAAGAGGCTGTTCACAGAGGAGGTCTGGGAGTATAGAAGTAGGAAAGAGAGAAATTCTATGAGTAAGTCTGTTCATATTCATCTTCTGTCCTGATTATGCAGATTAGGAATGTTTCAATAAGCCTGTATTATCTGCAGTGCAGAAAGAAGTCAGCCAGGATGCAGACCCCCCTGAGCTCTGTCTGTCCACAAAGGCTTGAGCAAATACAAGCAACAAAGGCTGTCCATAAGATGTAACTCTTGGGAGGATCTCACAGCTGTAGCAGCTGACACCAACTGCAGTAGCTGCTCAGCTGGGGAGACTACCATAACACCAACCACTCAAAGACCAGAGGATATCATACATTTGTTGCCTCATATGTGCCTCAGAAAGAATGTAAAAATATTCTAATCTTGCTGTCAAGCCACTAGCTATCTTCAGTGTATCTTAGCAGTGCGAGGACAAAACACCCAACAGGTACTCTAGTCCAGTGCTACCATGTGGATGAACTGCAAATAAA
The DNA here is from genome assembly GCA_013400495.1 of Nicator chloris. NCBI lineage: Eukaryota > Metazoa > Chordata > Aves > Passeriformes > Pycnonotidae > Nicator > Nicator chloris. The sequence goes on from WAAE01025727.1 coordinate 64,931, forward strand.
GATCTCTGAGCATTGATGAACTGTAGCAGCCTGCATAATATACCACAGCCTTGCCATGATTTGGCAACATCAGCAGAAAGATGCTGAGGTGTTACCATAATACATTCCTTTTCACACCTCAGTAAGTAGTTAAAAGGAGGGTTTAACCATCCAGTCTCTATCCTGTCATTCCTTTCTAAGACTTCTGGTGGTGATTCTGCAGATAGATGATACCAGTGTCATGCTTAGGTGAGGTAGAAACACTTCTGGTAACTGTGCGTCCTTACAAAAGAAAAACTCTGCTTGCAGAGAATACCTGCCTTCAGAGCAAGACTAGACAAAGGAGGTTTGGTTCATTGCACAGATGTTAAGAAACATAAGGCAATTGCAATTCCTTTAACTTGGGCTTTTTGTTTTGAAAGCATTGTAGATCTACAGAATTATTTATTACAGACTTCTGTGGGTGCAATGCCAAACATGGTGCTGCTGCTTTGTCTCCTGGGAAATGCCATCCTGAGTACGTGGAGGCACATGGAATGACACATTGGATATGGTCAGATCAATTCTTCTAGGGTAGTTATGAGATGTTTTCTAAGATAGCTCTTTGCCATTCAGGAGTCCTGTGTTTTGCAAGGGCTTCATAGAGCTTGTTTGATCCACTTGTTTGAGTCAAATCTGTCTTTAGGAAAGAAGAAGAAGAAGAAAGAAGGAGAAGATGAAGAAAGAAGAAGAAGAAGAAGGAAGAAGAAAAAGAAGAAGAAGAAGAAAGAAGGAGAAGATGAAGAAAGAAGAAGAAGAAGAAGGAAGAAGAAAAAGAAGAAGAAGAAGGAGGAGGAAAAGGAGAAGGAAAAGGAAAAGAGAAAATCCCATTTCTCCCTCAGTTCTGGATTCCTGGGTGTGTACTGAAGCCCTTGATGGTTCTGGGTCTGGTCAGGGGTGATGGTGAGAATGATGACAATTTTCTGGAAATCCAATAATTAATTTAAAATGGGAGCTGTTCTTTCAGACTCATATTTTCTGTGGCAGAAAAGTAGTTTGCAGTCATCAATATCCTTGGCCCATACCAGCAAAATGCACATTTTTTTTGTAGCCTATCATTGACCAGATGAGTTTGGACCAAGGTCCAAAGAGCTTGACTGAAAACCTGGATCACTTTTTTGGAGTTTACTACAAGACCTTTACTTTACTTTACTTTGTGTAGACCTTTGGCGAATGAAGGGGCATATAGCTGCACAAAAATATAGGGATGCAGGCTCTACAAACCAAAAAATCTGTGCTTGGCACAGCATGGAAAGATGCATTTTAGATACTGTACCCAGTCACATCTCACACTTATTCATATCATTTTCTGTGCCATTCTCTCTGTTCCCACAGTGAATCTAACTGCGCAGTGAATCTATCTGCAGCCCCCCAAACAACCACACCAAACTCTTGTCTTTGGGGCTAATCCTGCTGTCTTCACTCACCCAGACTGTAATGACCCAGCACTTTACGCTCAGCCATCTCCCAGCCTTGCTCAGGGAGGCCCTGTGGCTTTCTCTGCTGCACTAGGAAACTGCAGAGTTTAGGGCAGCCAAGTGACCATCCAGGCAACTTCCACACAGGCAGAGTCCAGAGAGCCAAGCCCCCCTCTGCACACGTGCTGGGAGGACCAATGTCAGATGAGCTCCACAGGGCACGTTTGAGCTACATCTGAGCTTCCTTTCGCGGGTTTGTTGTCTGCGTGACTGATGCGCCTGGTATCAAGGCAGCTTTGGAGCTGCCCGTAGCGCACAGTGGGCGTCCGCCCTCGGGGCTTGGTGATCCTTCTCTTCTAATTATTTCTAGAGAATTACACAGATGAAGTGTACCGTCGTGATAGGCCTTACCGTGGATTTAAGGAGTACTTACGTGTGTCATGGGGAAGCTGTGGGAAACTACGTTCTGCTCAAAATATGTGCAGCAGGAATGGATCCTTTCCTTGAAAGAGACCTAAAAATACTCCCCGTCACTATACTGTAGTTGTGTAAACCCTCTGCATGTAGGATTAGAGGACTTTATATATGGAAGTCTCAGGACTAGGGTTGCCACGGTCACACAGTAATTATAATACATGACCTAAGATTTCTCTTTTTGTCTCACATCACAGTAGCAATGCATTAAAAGCATGTTGTCCCTTTCTGTCTTTCTTTTTCTCCCTTAATCCTCGCATCATTCTGGTGTCTTCATACATGAAGATTAGAAGAGTTTTCATTTTCAACTCCATGTCATGATGACATCAGGACTGGGACTCCACAGGCTCACACTGAAATAATTGATGCTATTTGCATTTCACATTCTAACAGCTTCATAACAAGATCTCTGTTGACTTGCACTGAAATTGTTTTCCCACTGAAGTCTTACAAAACAGCAGCAATATAATGACATTTTAATAGGATCCCTATAGGCTTGCCATGAAATTGTCAAGAGAAAATAGTGGCGATGTTAATTGAATTGGGAACTAACGTTAAAATCAAATGTGAAAAGTAATTGCTCTGTTAGAAGAATCACAAGAATTTAGGTGCTGATCTTGTGAAGATGTATGCATTTGCTCTTCAAATCAATCCCCTTGAAATCTACTTCTCTGGGGAATAAAGTTAGGAACTAGGAGAAACGTATTCATCATGCCTTCTGTCTTTGTACACAAAACAGCTAACCCAAAGGCAACAATCAAACATTGTGCCTTAACTGTGACACTCTCTATGCATGTCTGTGCAGCTGCTAAGCAGAAATTATCTGAAAAGCTTGGCACTTGACATCATGCATCCTCTAAGTGTACATAAATAGAGTAACAGTTGCTTAGCTGGTAAAGCCCTTGGGTAAAACCATATTCATAATGAAGCTTGTAGGAACTGTGTCACTGACTGTAGCAGAGCTAGCTTCCCATTCCCAGTATCACCTCCCTGCAGATCCCAAAATCTCAACACACACCTGCTTTGGAGGCTAAACCTACGGAGAGAAAAACTGTTCATTTTAATCCTTTTTTCTGAGGCATGAGAATCTGTTTGAGGGAAGATTTTCTTTATAATTTCTAGTGTGATGTGAAAAGGAAAATTTAAAAACGAACCCTGTGATTCTTATGTCATCATGTCAGCATCAGGCTTTGGAGTTCAGTTATTACAAATTTCAAGATTGTTGGTGTGGCAATGGCACCTGACTGTGGAAGACAGGGTGAATGTTCTGACCTTACTCCCTTGCCTGTAGTATTGTTACTAACAATTACACTAACATCAACTTGCAGTTTTTTAGTTGGTCATAAAATAGTCAGGGCGTAGCCAAAAACAATCCCACCTGACTAGAAGGACCTAAAACTGTTATGTCCAATATTGAGTTCTATCGAAAAATAAAGTGGTTTTTTTATGGGAGATATTTCTGAGTTCCTCACAAGCAGAGCCACATGTCAGGAGGAGGTAAGAAGATCGATACACAAAACAAATCATTAGCAATGATAAATTCTTCCCTTTTTCTCAAGAGAAGCCTAGAATCATTGATCTGTCATGGAATCCATGCAGACCTACCCCTCAGATGAACAAAAGGCTGAACAACAAAGTACGGATAGGTGGCCTGATAACTGAAGAGATTAGTGCAGGGCTGCTGGGGAGCTCTGGGCTAGAGGTCCCACCCGTCCTCATGGAAATCAAATCAGAATTTTCACTATCAACACAAGCAAAAACAAGAGACATTCTTACATCTGATAATAATAAAACTAGGAATTGAGTTATCAGGGAAATAATACAGAGAGAAGAAGACAGAAAATATAATTATGTCTATGTTTGAGTTCACCTCAAATATCTCATGCATTTCTGGCATTTCATACTAAGAAACCCGATGTAGTTTATGAGAAAAAATGTAGAGAGGGTAAAAAGTTTGATGAGAAGTAGGAAATGTTTTCTCTTTAAGGAGAAATTGAAAAGACCCTTAGGTTGCACCAAGGACTTGAAAAGGATGGAAGGCATAAAGAAGGTGAAAAATATGGAAAAAATCAGTATTTCTAACATGATAAAGACACAGAGAACCCCAATGAAAATAATTGCCAAATATAAGATGAAGTGAAGGAAGCCCTTTTCTTCAGAAAACACAAAACTAAACTAAGGAACTCACTGATGCAGAATATGATACATGGCAAAAGCATAAAGGAAGTCTGAAAAGGATTATATGTCCTCATGGATGATAGGTCCACTGGTAGGTTTTCAAAATTATGATCTGGATGCAACATTGAACTCAACATTTCCCTTATCCAGAGCTGGATAGATAAACAAGGGAGAAAGGCAATATGTACCTTCTGGAATTCCTACACTCTGAAATACTCATTTGAGTTCCTGTCATGCGGTTTAACTGGACACGTTTGGCTGTGATGGGATGAAGTGCAGCTGAAATGAAGCATTGCAATGTTGTGTGGTATAAGTCAGCAGTCTTTCAGCACAGGACAAATTACCTCCTGGTCAAACTGCTGCTCAATCCAGCACCGCTGTGCCCACCAATTCTACCTGAATAATGAGGATTTCAAAAAGCAGAAAGCATGACTGACATCAGGCTCCCATCTATGTATTCTTCAGGTGGTCTGGGAGCACACTGATATGGCAGAGAGATGCTTCCTATGATGTTTGCCCTGTGTCCAAAGAGAGAGTTTCAAGTAGAAATTTTACCAGATGTTTCACTATGTTCCTTGCAGACTAAATGTTCAAGGGCACAGTGCCAGCACTTACCTAATGGATTCTGAATTGCCATTTTAATTTTCAGAAATTGTATAATATTATTTAGAAGAACTATCTGCTTTTTGGCTTTGTTTTACGCCTAGAAACAAAACCAGACAGTGAAGCCAACCATGGCTCCCCTCAGACTGCTCCTAAAGATGAGCACATCCGACTAGCTCAGCTGTGCTGGATCTCCCGGCCAAAGAGATCTATTTATTACAGGGTGTGATTGTCAAGTTACTTATTTCAGTGGCTCCACTGCTGCAGTGCAGAAAAACTGGGTGGTCCTCGAAGCCTTTGTGAGTGCTCTGCACCTGGGGCTGCAGAAAGTATTAAGAAGTGAAGCACACACATGGCTGGCTTGATGGACTGTGACCAGTTGGTCCAAAGTTGTGGGAACCACTGAACGAGCTGTAATCCTTCAGGGGCCAGAGTCCATTCTCATGTATTCAGAAAGAGACCCATAATTACAACAGCTGAAATCAGATCAGGCACCAGAGCTGGACAGGGGACAAAACATTAAGTTGTTTCATTGCATTCTGACCTCTTTTTACGGCACTAACTGCTAAAAGGAAAACAAATGTTCCTAGAGATCTGCTTTGTTCTGCCATTACATGTGAAGCACACAAGGGGCCTTTTCATGCAGAAAAATGCATAAATCACTCCCCTAGTTTTACTTATGGGAATGCAGCATTTTCATATTAGAGAAATACAGCCAGTAACGAGATGCACAGACTTCCGACAAAGAAGAGTAAGGATTTCAGAAAAAATAAAGATACGATTTAGATATTAGCCAAAATGAAGCAGGAAGCTCACGAGGAAATCTGATTACAGGAATAATGCAGGGAAAACATTTCATATATGTATACAGGGCCAGATTCCCAGTAGCTGTTGCTAGATATAGCTTATTCACTTTCAGAGAAAATACTACAAGAAGTCAGCTCTGTGATTTTCTTGAGATCATTTAATTACTTGATACTTCTATGCCTCCCCTCTTCCTTTTTTTTGCTGTGCAGCTTCACTCGTCATAAAAACATTTTATTGCTTTTTACAGGGTCAGTTTCAGTGAAGCGTCAGTCATCCTGGGTGATACAAAAACACTAATGCTGGTGCAGGAGCGTAGGTGGAACACCTGGAAACAGTGAGAGAGAAGATGGAAGCAGACCACAGTTATGCCCATATTATAAGGGCCTTCCAATATTCAGCAGCTGGAGATACTGTGCTATGGATATAGCACATGGATAGATGTTTTCTTGTCTTCCTTGAACAAGCAAACAACCACAGGAGAAGATCAAAACCAATGTTCTCAAGGTACAATCAAAGTAATGTGATAATGTCACATCATATCTGTATCATCCCAATTAAGAGAACTAGATGTTTGCTTTCAGTCAGACATCAGCTATGTCAGACATTTTAGGACTGCAGGGAATGACAGCAGAGCAAATCTTCATGTATATGATTTTTATTCCACATACTTTGAAGGCAGTTTTGTTATAGCTGGCCAAAACGTGAAACTTACATTAATAGAAGTTAGCTGTGTTTGTTTCAAAGTGGGATTAGAGTTTTATTTTTTTTAATGAATAAATACCAGTATGTTAGAAAGAAAAATATTTTCTTTCTTATTTCTAAGCTTCCAATTTGTTAAAACAAGTGTGTGAAAATGTGATAATATAGTAAGAAAGAATATATAATATGAAGCTGTAGCATAAATTACTTTAAAACCAGCTCATATTTCACTAAACGATTGCTACAAATGCTAGGCTTGCTGAAAATGGTTCAAGCTTCACTAATCAATGAGGAAGTTAAAAAATGCTAATTTCTGGTAGATTGCACCCACTATGACTGTTTCAGTCTCTTGCCTACAGCCGGTAGTCTTTAAGTACTTCTTGTAAATCTTTTAGGAAGGAATTACAGATTTATTTAATATTTGTAGCTGACCTAATTGGTTCAGTCTAGATCTATAACAAAGTTGCTTAAAACTTTGCAATAAAACTGCCACCATGATATCTCAGCAGAGGATTTATAAATAAGCATGTTACAAAATCATCATATGTCTTCTGTTAATAAGATGTTGTTTTGCCTCACTAAGGCTCATGCAGCACATAGACTACATAAATAAGAGAGAAACATTCTCAAAAAAGGATGGGACATTCATCATAAGTGGTGAACTCATTATAAAGCTCAAATATTCATATGAACACTTACATCAGAGAAACTGTTTGGGAAAACTCTTTAGGAATATTTGTGTATGCTCTTCCTCCAAAGGGGTGAGCCTCTAGGTCCTGTCTGTTCTACACCTTTTTTCTGGCTGATAGCAAATCTGGGTTGCAATCTCCTTCTGTCCTCTAGCTCTCCCAGATGGAGTAAAACATCCCAGATGAAAAATTGTCTGTAAATAGCGCGTGTGGATATCCTTTGGGTAAGAATATAAAGGGACCTCTCCAGATTTTCCAAGAAGGCTCTGGTACTGACACGGCAGGGGAGCAGAGCAGTGCGGACTCACCTCCTGATAGTTTGCTTTGTTGTGCAGTGGAAAAGGCTGGTGTGTGAAAATATCGAGGAAGGCATCATTGCCCGGGGCCTCTAAGAGATCTGTATAGCTCCAGGGGCTGTGTGTGCTCTATGCATCAGCTGTGCTGGGCCACAAATGTCTCAGAGTTTGTATTGCTCCCAAGACCTCAACTCCAACCTGTCTAGTTGCTCTGTGGACACAGGTGCCTTTAAATTCTTTCTGCCTTCTAGACAGGTACCAGAGAGCTCTCTTTGGGGAACACACCAACAATCTTTGTCCAGTGTCTACCACTTAACATTTTCAAAAGACCTTGGAGATGACCAGACCAATCTCTATTGAGTCTGCAAGACAAGTTGGGCTGCAAATTAGACCATGTTTAACCATCACTTAGGGAAGAACAGGCTACTACTTTCAAGAGAAAGGGGCTTAAGTTTCACATGAGTTGCTCATCAACCCTAGCTGCTCCTAAGAATAATCTGTGTACATGGGATACTTTTCTGTTTGGGACTCCTGTCAAAATATCCTTTGGAAAGCTGTGTAAAGATACTCAGGGTGGCTGTTGTGTAAGACAAGGAAAGTGAGGAAGAAGACCATGGTTTGACCTTAATTGTTTGGAAGACAGTCATATCTGACTGCAAAGAATTGACTAGAAAAACTTGTAGCCTGATTGAGCCCTAAAATAAAACAAACATATTCCACATGCACAGAGGAGAAGAGAAAAACATTGCTATATAAAGGAGGAGAGAAAAACATTGCTGTATAAAAGATTATTTGCATTTAGATTTGATTACTATTCCAACTGGTATGTGGCATTCCACCTCATAATGGCAGTCCTGAAGATTTAAAATAAATTTACCATCAAATAATACACCAAAGCTTTCATGTTAACCTGTGTTTGATTCAAATTACTCCTGCTGTGATAGTTTGAGCATGCATCCTTCTTTATATGGGCTTGATCAAAACTGGCAGGCAAAACACAAAGAGCAGTGTCAATTAAACTCTATGGAGAAAGAGGAATGTATGAAACAGAAGAGAGAAGTAGCAGTATGGGATTCAGGGATTCTTGCCATCTATTGTTTAGCTGTTGTTGATGTGTAGTTCAGATGGACATTTCGTCCATGAAGTGATCCTCTAATCAGACTTGCACAGGAAATGCATCATTCTCAGGCATCATGTGTGCTCTCCCTTAGGATAAAGTGCTCTGGGAAAGCATGGTTTAAATAATCATGGATGTCACTTGCTGAAGACAAACCTTGCTATTTGTAGTCTTCCTCATTCCTAGGAAAAGAAAATCACTGAAGGTGCCACAGACAGATACCTCAGTGAGGCAAATGCTGTGATTTTAATGCAATCTATAGGAATGTTTACTCACCGTGCCCTTAGCTCAGTTTGGCTAAAAGCTCTAACTCAGTTTTTTCTTACAGTTACCTGGTGAGAGGGAAGGAAGTTTTCATCTGTACATCTGTACACATACATGTATCTTCAAATCATCTTTGAGAGTATAGCTAGGAAGCTGTTGATCCATTGGGTTTGGAACCAAGTGCCTAGTACTTGTAGTAGAGGTAAATCACTGTTCTCCAATAGATGTCAGGGGCTCTGACTCTCTAGGGACACTCACTCAGGCATTTTGTGCAATAAAAGATAACAGTCATGCATTTTCCTGAATAGGGGAGTCAGTGCTGCAGACTTTTGTGCATGGAAAATGTCTGTGCACAACTACACATTTGTGAGGAGATATATATGTATGTGTGTGTGTGTGTGTGTGTGTGTGTGTGTGTGTGTGCATGCACACACGTATGTTTTCCTACTATGAAAACAGCTGACTGCTTTAATAAACTGCTTTCATTCTGAGATCATAATCACTCTTGCATGCATATGTGCACACACACAAAGAGATGGAGACAACTAGATCTCTAAATAGAAACGTACACTTCTGGCTGTTTTTGGCTTTGCTTTTCTCTCCAAGCCTTCCAGGCAAATGGCAGCAAGTCTCTCACTCTTTCCAAGCGATCCTCCTGAGGCTTGTTTGCCTGAGTTGAGGGCTCTCACAGGGAGCACTCTGAGCTGAGCTACCTAAAAATCTGCACTGCATCCTTTCTGGCATCTCTGCTGGGTCTGGGAACAAGATTATGTTCCCTTCTTGAGGTAGGCCTAAGAGTTCTGTCATGTGTTTAAGGGATATCAATAGTGCATGTGAGGTGTGCACACTCCTGCAAACAAAAGGATTGCATTGTGACATGAAAAGTGATAGGAGACACCAGCCTCAGGTTTCCTCAGCCCCAGTGAGCAGTTTAACAAGGCTTCATGATGCATGTCACCTCTCCTGCCATGCCCCTAGGACACGCTGCGTGTCTTTATTCCTTGTGCATACTATATCGCCTCATCTGTAATTATAAATATATGTTTAGTGTCACTTCAAAGTCTTCCCTTGACAGGGGTGTTCCCTTTTCAGGGATTTTGAATCTCTGAAATTCTTTCTTCAGAAACTCTGGAGCAGGGTGTGATAACCTCCTGCTGACAGTTACCTGTGTTCAAAGGGACTGCCAGAGAAAGCCCATTGCAAAGCAGAGAAAACTGACTTTTGTGTCACCCACTGAAGATGCATTGGCTTCTTTAACAAGAGATCATTTGCTATGCTTGGCTTTTTTTAACCTGGAAGGTATTTAGGGATGGGTACAGAGAGTGGATTTGTAAAACATGAAAGAGTTAGCATTAGTCTAGACTTTCCATCAGGTACGTCTGATGAACAAAAATCCTCTTCTTGGCTATGTTTGTTCACCACATATGTTTTATACAGTCCGGCTATGGAAGCTAGAACTTGGCTAACCCATTTATTCCTATTGTGGCATTTTCCTGCAAAATGGTAATTTTTTTTACAAGTACCCATCTGTCAGTTTAGTATATTATTATATTACAGTACCATCTAGAGGTCCCAAATGGGATCAGGGCTGTGCAGTCAGTGTAGCATCCAGTTGTCCTCTGGGAGAAAAAGTATACAACCTAAGGGGATCAGAGAAAAAAGAAATAATTATTGTCTCCATCTCACAAATTACAAATCTGACCCTATTGTATGAATTATGTATACAGTAAGATGCACAGAGTCAGTCAAGGAATACAGACCTTCCAGGTCTGTCATTCTGGCTAGGGCTTCATTGTTTTTAGAGACAACCCACTGCCCTACCTAGATTCCACCAGGAATCTACTGGATTTCTGCCTGTCTGGCAGCCATCATGAACTCCCAGACAAAAAGGGTGTTGTGCAGATCAGCACCTCTCAGACAAATCCAGTTACTTCCTTTGGACTGGCCAAGAACTATGGAAATAAGAGACAGAGCTGGGATGTGAACAGGGTCTGCTGAGTGTTTAATCTCTAGGCTCTTCTGCCACCTTACTGTTTGTTGCTCATAGTCACCCAAAAATGAGAAAAACATTGGCTGGCAAACTTTCATCTTCTTTGTTAAGGGGTTCATATTTCTGAAAGACTTTTCATCACGTAGGATTTATGAACATATTTCTGAGAGGGTGGGTTTCCAGACCTTTAGTCCCTCACCGAAAGCAAGTTTTCATAGACTTCCTACGAAAATTCCGCCATGCAATGTCATTGAGGACAGCAGTACTACACACCTGAAATCAGGGTAAATTTGCACCATGATTTAGAATGCATAAAGGGAGCTAGAAACCATAAGCAATTTGAAACATCTTTGCTCAGACAGGTTGAGCATTGTTCTCCCAGAAGGCAGCAAGGAAGTAGTTGATCCTAATGAAGGTAAATTAATACAGTAATTTTTTACAGGTGAACAGATCCAAATCACCTAATTTAGGTACAGCAACACTTAACTACAAGCCGCTTTAGCTCCAGGAAGAGGACCCAGTGCATCTAAATGAGCCAGACAGATCAAATGCACAGTTAATAGGGGGAGTCTCTGGAAGGCAATCCAAAAACCTGGTGTGTTGTGTGGGAAAATGTGGAGAGATAAAACATGTTAGATGCGTGGCAGCAGAATATATGAAAACTCTTTCTGCTTCACAACATCAGATGCTTTCAGTTACCTAGAATTAGAACATTAGAATATTAAAATATTAGAATATAGGATACCACTGCATTGAAGTGTTGTGACTCTACATCCCAGAGGCTTCCTCCCATCAATCAGGCACTTGTATCAGTGCCACATTCCTCTCTTTTGCTGAAGGTGGCTTGTTACATAGGTGGAAATTCAAAGTCACAAGGCCAGGAACAAGGGCAAGAGCAAGGACAATCCTGCACTAAGGGCAGAATGCTCAGCTGGGAGGGCAGAGCCCCAACCTGCCTTTAGCTCCTGCCTGTCCCTTTGTTTCTTGCCCTTTTCCTGCTCTGCTAGCATAGACAGAGCCTGACAGAGTGCTTTGATGCACAGCATGGAGGTGCCCCGAGGGTCTGGTGGTGCTAAAAACTGGGCAACTCGGGCTTTCTTCTGGGGCTTAAATGCATCCCTGAGCGAAGTTGTCAGGGTCTAGTTCAGACAATCTAGACTTATGATTTTTTAGTAGTCAAAGTAACAGATTTATACTCTAGTAGAGTTTATCTCTCCTGTGCCTTGGGCTTTCTGAACTTGCTCTCTGTAGCATGTGACTACCCACACTGTTGTCATCTGGTTCCTTTTTCTTGGATTTGGATTGCCATTGAGTTACAAAGCTCTACCTATTTCCTAGTCAAACGCTTCACTAATCAATGCATGATGCAATACAGGGCATCAGCTCTGAAGAGACATCCTCACAGCTACAAGGACAATATAAAACTATTGGCCACATAATAGAAGAAAAAAGTTGGGTACTGAAAGAGAGATAGAAAATATTTAGTTCACCCTCTATCCCTGTTCAGGCTTTGACAGTATGCAGGACAAAACATATCTTGGAAATATTAATTCCACATGAAAGTATGGTCTGTCTTTTGCTTTTGTGGCAAGACAAGTTCAAGATTTTGCAGTCTAGCATCATGCCTCAACAACAGCTGAGACTGAAACAGTTTTGAATTTTTACATTGTGACACTTTATCTTACATTGTCTTACCTGAATCTAGCAAGAATTGTGAATGTTCAGCTCTTCTGCTGGCAGATGCTTGAGTTCTCAACCCTCCTGGACCAAGTCTTGACCAATGGACTGTACTACCTGGGGTTTTTGTAAGTGTAGAGGGGATTTGGTGACCTGAGAGCTGCTAAATTGGTTATATTCAATCTCATTTCTGTGTATCTACTAATAAGATGTCCAAGACTGCTTAAATATTTTTTGGTCCACTGTAATTTTTCTGTTAAGGATGCTAACACAAACTTTGAGCATGCAAAGGAAATCTGTTCTTTCTGTCATTGATCACGAGGGTGTTTGGGGCTATGCTAAGAGTGACTGTACTGGGATATGTTTAAGTAACGTTGCATAGATACAAAACCACTCTTTCCTCTGGGCTGGGGTGAGCTCAGAGCACAGTGTGAGGACAGCAAATGGGAGCATGAGAGATGAGAAAGGACAACAGATCCTCCATGCTGGACTAAACTCTGATCTCATAAGAGCTGTGCAAAACTTCTGTGAGCTTTCCTGTTAAATAGTTGTTTTTTTAAAGAGAAAGCAATCCCTGAAAGTTCCTATGGCCTAACAACACAGATATTCCATTTTGATGTATCTGTCTTTAATGAAACAAGAGTGGTGCTAGACACTCATGACGCCTGTGACTGTGGACCTAAGGTCCTAAGACCTCTGGATAGCTGGGCTAGAGGGCACTCGACTGTTTAAATTGCCTGTAAGAGCAAATTCCTGTGGCTGGCTTCATGCCATTGTACCTGTCCCAGTGGAGGCTAAATACTGTGTTGGATGACTGACCTACATATCATTACAGGAGAGAAATGTTCCCTGCTGCAGTTCCTGCCAAGTGCTGTAGAGCTCTGATTGGACAGATGAATGATGGCAAATGCACTCCTAATAAAGCCAATGCCATTAAGTTAGAAAATGAGGCTGCTGTCATGTATGACTGGTGGCAGAAGCATTTCTAGCTTAACAAGGTCTGACAAGACCTCCTCAACATGCTCAAATGAAATCAATGTCAACACCTAATCAGTTAAGCAGGTAATGGATTATTTAAAAAAATTTAAAGTGTAGCTGCATTAACTCATTTAGAAAGAAGGAACACGTGACTCCTACAGATAACATATTTTAACAGTTGTCACATTTGCCATGTTGAAGGAGAAGCAGCTTTAACCAGAAGGGCTGAGATGTGTACAGCAGCATGGCGGCAGAATGTAGGGCACGCCATGAATTTATGGACAAAGGAATTTGTGAGTTTTATCAGTCACTGCCTGGGATTGCATAACAGGTTGGCTCGATGAAATATACATGAACAGCATCTGTTTCTGCTTTTAAGAACACAGTGTGCAATGTGAACCATCACCCACTGGATAGAAACTGAGTGATAGGATGTGAATCCAGCACTTTTAATGAGCAACAGAGGAAGTATTTACTGTCATGTCTGGGAAGCTAGGGAAAGACACTGGAAGGAGTGTGGACAAATGACCTGAGGTTGAGTGTCCTTAGACCCTCATGAATTACCTAGAGAAGTTAGAACTACAGCTAACAATGTCTTATAGGAACTGGGTAACACTCCTACATGAGCGGTTACTGAAGTGGATTAGAACAAACTCCTTGCCTTGGGGTCTAGTCCCTGCTAAGGGCGAAGAAATGAGGCAGGTACGAGCAAGGCGCTGACACAAGAGGGTTCCCATGCCTCTCTCTGAAGCATGTCCAATGGGTCAGCGTCAGGCCAGGCCAGTGGATTGGATGGCTAAGCCTGACACAGTGTGCCTATTCCTGTATTCCTGAGAAAAAAGTGCTTTAGAAAACAACCCTGAGAATCACCACCCAGCTGGACTGGAGCTGCTGACCCCTCTCACCTGAATAAACAGGCAGTGTTCTGCACTGACCTGCAACTTGTTCCTGATCCCTCCTTCACTCCCCATGCTAAGGCTGGCCCGGTCTTCCCTGTCCAGTCTCCAGTCCCCACGGCAGCAGCGTCACCAACAGGTCTTTTTCCTCAGGACTTTCCCGCTCCCTCTGTTACAACAGTCTCACGTGTCACCTCTGGACCAGAAAACCCGTGGCTTTGCTCTCACCCTGGTTTGAATGATGGGCAGCTCTGCTGGAGTTGATTCCGTTGAGAAACTCAGAACCGGAGAAGGTGAAATGAGAATTGGAGAAGGTGAAATGAGAACTGGAGCCCTCTTATCTTTTGTTGTTGTTGTTTTGCTTCTGGCCGGTGCTGCTGAGACACACTGCAGGCGTGAGAGGCGTGTGCAATGTGTGAGCCTGAGGCCGCCACGGGCGAGCTCTCCCGCAGTTATTAATCTGAGGTGCCCGAGTCATACAGGGACAAAGTGTCTGGAATGCCACATCTTCACCACGCTTTAATAGATCCTCAAGTGTCATGAAGCATCAAAAAATTTGGGGTTTATTAATACACCAGGAGAACGGGAATCGCAAAGCTTTTCTTCTTTAGAATCCCACTAATAATCAGCTCCCAGCCGTCTGCCTCGAAGAGTGGAAAATGCTCTAAATTTGCTGATCAGCGCCTCTAACAGCGCCTGCAAGAGGAGCAGAAGCACCCCTCTGTGTGCCGCGGTGCCCGCAGCAGCGGGGCTGTGCCCGGGGCCGCCCCGGCAGCGCCCGGAGCCCGCGCCGCCGCCCTGGCCGCCCGTGGCCAGCAGGTGGCGCTGCGGCCCCAGCCTGGCCCCGCGCCGCCCGCGGGGAGCGCCCGCGGCGGGGAGCGCCGGCACGGCGGCGGCATGGGAGAGCGCTCCGTGACCCCTGCCGGGTCACCGCCACCCNTGTGCCCGGGGCCGCCCCGGCAGCGCCCGGAGCCCGCGCCGCCGCCCTGGCCGCCCGTGGCCAGCAGGTGGCGCTGCGGCCCCAGCCTGGCCCCGCGCCGCCCGCGGGGAGCGCCCGCGGCGGGGAGCGCCGGCACGGCGGCGGCATGGGAGAGCGCTCCGTGACCCCTGCCGGGTCACCGCCACCCCTGCCGGGTCACCGCCACCCCTCCCGGGTCACCGCCACCCCTGCCGGGTCACCGCGAGCTTTGCCGGGTGACCATGACGTCTGGGAGCGGCCCGGTCGGGACACGGGCTGACTCCGCGGGGACAGGTGAGTGATGGGCAAAGAGGTGACGGACAAGTGTTTGCATTAGGTCTTTTGCATGAATGATGTTCACGCCCGCGTGTTATTCGGTGTCAGGCACTGTGACAGCAGTTGTTCAAGGAACCGAGGAGGAAGCGGAGCACCGTGGCGTGGAGGGGTCTTCTGGAGGAGGCGATGCTACGGCTCCAGTCAGCACCAGAGTCCTGGGACTGGTTCTGTCTTTCCAAAGCTACGGCTGGAAACAGTGGAGTGGCTCCCGACACGAGGGACCCCAGCCTACAGCAGGCACCTGGGGCAGACAGGAACCCTGCTGTAAGGAAATGGTCTGGGGAAGAGCTCCACAGCTGCACCTTCCAAAGCTAAAATCGACTTGGAGACTGATGGCCCTTGTTAGCGTGCTTGGGGAAGTGGAGAAGGGGGCCAAAATCTAGCACTGGGTGTCACAGGCCCCCTGATGCTGTGGTGTGGAAGTCAGACCAGCTGCACAAGAGGCAAGCAGAAGAGGCACATAAGAGAGCCTACTGATCTGTAACTGTGGCAAGTGGACTGCTATATTTGATGGCAGCTGAAGAAATTAAATGGTTTTTTTGGCAAGTGATAGAAAGTGAGGGTGCTAGAGGAGAAGAGATTAGTTTTTGGTACTAGTAAAGGCCTTTTTTTTTTGTAAAATGCAGTCGATTGGTGCAGAATTGATGTCTCCACTGACACGCAGGCCAAACAAAATTAAAGACTTGGTTTACTTTGCTTTTGATGCCTAGATTTCATAGTCCCAGAGGTCCACTCAAATCTTCTGTGTGTACCTGCTTATCATCAACACTTCTCCCTTCTTTCTCATCTGTGATTTCTGGTTACTTCAGGAGGCTTCTCCCAGCCTACTATAAAGGGATGTTTAGAGTCATGTCATTTTGAAATCAGTACATTAAGAGATAAACCTCTGATGTTGGGAGGAACAGGATGAGATATTCACCAAAAAAAAGTTTTTAAAGTTTTTTTTTTTAAACTTTAATAAAGGTTTAATCAATAATTTGTTCCCCTTCTTTCCCCAGGAAGTTGGCCTTCCTTGATTAAATGATTCTGTATTTTCAGATAGCAAACTATGTTTATTGTGACTTCCTCTTAGTTTTGATCACAACTGAGGTTGCCTTGCTGACTGCATGCAACCTGCCATGGATGTGCATCCAATCTAAACCTTGTCTTGGAAGCTCCAAGGGTCTTCTCCCCAATATGACATTAGTCATATGAGGGGAAAATGCTGAAATCCTCTAGGAAAAACAATGACAAGGAGTGGCCCATGGCAAGACAATTCATTCAGCCAGCAGGCTGCACCTTCCTTGAGCTCAAACCGTTCCAGGAAGAAAAAAAATAAGGAGAAAAAGCAATTGTTTGGGAGTGCACTAAAGTACTTATTCCACATGACAACTTTCCCTCACTATTGTTATCCTTCCTGGATCCTCCTCACAACTGGGCTTAAAGTTAGTCCTTGTTTTATACCACATGTGCAATAAATTCATTATTTCAGGGAAGCATTGGACCTCTTTTACATGTGCAAACTGATTGCAACAGGCTTGTCAAGAAAGAATCCTGACGTGGAAAATTAATCATTCATTTTCCTATCTGATCACAAAACTGGATGTTGAAAGAGATACAATAACTATGTGTGCATTTTATTAGATGGTTTCATAGTAAAATCTTACCTGGAAATTAATTTTAAATTCCTGAGAGAATGCATGAAGTTGGAAAGGTGCCTGAATAGCTCTAAAAAAAAAAAAAAAAGCATCAGGGTTAATGGTAGCGTATCGAACAAAGAAAGGAGTATTTAGTGAGAGCAGTATTTGACATCATCTTTGACATCTGCATTAACAATCAGTGGGAATACAATGCATATCACTGACACTTTGAAATGACACTGGGTTAGGAAATGTTGCTGAATTGAGAATGAAGCAAAGAAATCCAGAAAGAAAATAATATGGGTAGAAATTAACTATATAAATTTGTCTGAGAAAAAAAAACACAAACCAGCATAAAAATATCTATGAAAAGTAGTTAACAGATGGTAAAAATAAGGCAAGCTAGTGAATGTCAGGGTGGATATGCCTGTTCGTTTCATTGCTGTACCAGTCCAAGCTGTGGTAACTGATTTAGGTGTTTGTTTATCTCATAAAAGAGACTTGCAATAGCTCTCATGTGATCCCACTCCACTGCCATGTTATGTTAAATTCAGGACAGTATTATTTGACAATAATAAGTTATTAGGGGACAAACTGGCAAAACTTAGGGGAAAATCAACAGGAGTGCTCTGAGATATAGCAGAAAAGAAATGGGTATGAATTTCTAAAACACTACATAAAATGTAAGATGTGTTTAAGGAGATTTCTTCTTTAGAAGGGTCAAATCAGGATGTGTGTCTTTTTTCTAGTAAAGACAGAGAAGTGTAAAATATCCCATATGCATAGAACAGATACCTAGACACTTTTCAAGGCTGTGCCAACAAGACTCACAATCCAAGCACTGGACACTATTTCTTCTGGAGCTCATTATACCTTATGTTTATGGGCACCTCCTGTTTAATTTTGGAGGTGGACAGTTCCATCAGTTATGACACTGAAAGATGAAGTATAAGCTTACAACAGGGGACTTCAATCTGTGAATTCCATGCAATAAAATGAGAGTGGCAAAACAGTTTCTCCTCAAGTCCATATTTATTTCCAGAAGGAAAAATTCTATCAATAGATAAAAGGAAATGAGCACCTGTTAGAGACCATGTACATCAACTGCAAGATTTTTTCAGAAACAGTGAGTTACTGACAGCAGTTTGCCAGTGAAGCTCTGCCCAAATCACCATTTATTTGGTGAGATGATTGGGAATTCTGGGAGAACTGGCTCTGATGAAATGCTAAATGTACACTGTTATGTCCTATCAGATCACAAAATTTGCACTGTTCCTGGATTGTGATAGAGAGTGCTGATGGTAGTGAAAGGTAAAATACTGGGTTTTGGCTTTATAGTGTGAGAGAACAAAGCTGTGTAATTAATAGCAGCATTCTTCAGAGGTCACAGCAATGCCAGCCCCAATGGACAAAGGTAAACTTGATAGGCAAGTGGGGCAAGACTTGATGTAGCACATGGGAAAATGTGTTACTGACATTTCCGCCTGTCTTCTCAGATGCTCAGGGAATTTATAAGGTTGAGAGCTTTCATCCACAAATTAGTCTTAAAAGGTGTTTGAGATAACACTGGGCTATCAGGAGTTTGGAATTCCAGGCTTGTTAGCCAGTTCTCTGTCCCAGGTTGCTCAGCTGTAAAATGCTGCTTTTGCTTACAGGTGCTTGTAGCCGTACCAGTATCCTGAAGCACACGGGTCACACTGAGTGTTTTTCTTGCTGACCTTCACTCTGTAATGGACAGTCAGATTAGCACTCTTGCCTGTTTTGAAGAGTTGAGTATGGGTTCTCAGGTATTTTGTTCCTCTTTTTTTCAAGCATTGTCAATTAGGTCTCCATATATAGTTTAAAAAAACCAACCCACTACATTTGCAAATTCTTCATTTCAACACAACCATAGATGAGATGCAGCACTGCCTTCCACCACCTGTTTCAACTGGATAAAACTTACTTGTTTGTAAATGACAGAAGAAGATTTGTGAAATATCAGTGTCACCGACTTGCTTGTACACAGTGATTTTGTTTCTGGTTGAATGTAACCAGAGGCTAGATACAGTTGCCACAAAGTTAAAAGGTGAGATTAATTGCTATTATGCCATAAGTAAATGCTATAAATAAATGCCATAAATAAGCTCTATATGGCTTATGTCTTCACTGATTCCCCTCTGGTCTTCCCCAGCCAGTACTGCTGCGCCAGCTGGAGATGCCAGTGATTTACACCTGAGCGGGAAGCGCTGGGACCAGCAAACACAGGTTTCCAAGTCAGTATTTGGGAAATACACACAAATGTACAAACTCTTCCCACCTACCCAGCTTTATTCACTCCTTGGACAGCAGGGATTTGCAAGAAATGAGGAAACACTAATTATGACAGTGTCTCTTCTGGACATGTATAAACACAAGCTGATTCTGCAGATGAAATATCAGTGAGTGCTGGTGGAAGTGGGTCCATGAGCTGGCGTTGGTGGATAAAACCCAACCATCCATTTGCTCCTCCCTGTTGCCCCCTTTCCTCTCCTCCCTGGGCTCTGCTCTGGTTGCTGGGTCACTGACGGCGCTGCAGCGCTGACTCACTGACACCATTTCATTTCTGCATGACACAACAAAACAGGCCTGGGAGATTCCTTTATAATGCCACAGATAGACATAAGCAGATGCTCCAAACAGATGTAATCAAACACAGATGTGATCTGAATAGTCCCAGGCGGGCTCTGGGGTCCAGCCAAACTGTACGAAGCACAGACTGACAGCAAGCTGCAAAAGCAGCAAGGGGCTCACCTTTTCCCCCTGCTGAAGCTGGCTGAGAGAGATAGGTATGGCAGATATGAACATGCACCAGCTGCTGGGGGACACCTGGGGGCAGCCAGGCTGCAGGAGGGGCCCATCATCCTCCAGTAGTGCCTGCCCCTGCCTGGTGCTGGATGCATTGTTGTCCTTGGAGAATCTGGTAGTAGATGAGTTCGTCAAAGTCAGATGTCTTCATTACCAGAATCTACCCAAACAGCATGGTCTTCCAAAGGGATTGCATCCAAAGAGACCCGACTCTTTCCTTTTAGTCAGCGGTGAGTGGCAGGGCATGGACGAGTTTTCTGTAACTTGCAGAGGGCATTAAAGCTGTTCCTACTCACATAAAACCACTTATCCTGGGGCATATTCTTTGAAGGGAGGTTGGGAGATTGCAGAGTGAAGAAAGTAGGGGAGTTAATGCCAGAAATTAAGAATGGGAAGCATGGGTCTTTCTTTTCATGTCATTGTGTCTGGTGCTGCTGTTGGGGCTCCAGTGACTCCCTGCATCTCCTTATACATTTGCTGGATGATTAAGGGGAAGACAGGTCAGAGCACAAACAGTGACAAAAATAATGGGTTTGTGTAAGGGTGGTGCCACCTAGAGCAAGTCCCAAACTGGAGGAGAGTACCTGGGGGGGGAGGGGGAAGGGGGTGGTGGGCAGAGAGGGCTGGACCCATTTCAAGGAAATTTTTTCCAAATCATTTCGTCATTTAGGACCCTAGAATATGGAGGTGGAAAAAAATCCTCGAGATGCAGTTATCTAAGCAAAGGCAATGTACATTCGTATGAGAGAAAATTAATCACTTCTTAAATTGACTCATGCTATGGGCTTGATCCAAAGCGCACGGAAAAACTCTGACTGACTTCACAGCTCCTTGGGGTGTAGGTGGGAACTTTGCCACTGCCTTCAAAAAGAACAGGGCCAGGCTTTAGCCCTTGGCTGAAAAACAAATCAAAGACACAAATCCTTTTCAAATATTTCAGAAAGAATTTATTATTTGAATTTCTGTAGCTATACTGTTACTAATAACATTAAATACCCGTGAATCTATGTCTTAAACCATATTGTACCTAAATAGAAATTGTACACATATCTGCCTACAGGTTTGTTGGACATGAATCACTTAAAAAAAAAAAAAAGTCATCATAAAGATTGTATAGATTGAAAGTAACATGTTAAATAGCACCTTTGAGTCCTTTAGATTTAGTACCAACAGCTTTCTGGTTAATGCAAATGACCACTTTTCAGATTAGCTGTTTTACTTTATTTTTCCTTCAGAAATGAGCTGAGTGACAGTAGCTATGATTTCAGCAGACCAGGTGGGTGGAGATTTTGTCAAAAGCTTATACTAATAAATTGAAGACAATACGAAAAGTATTAATAAGAAATATAAATTATCCATTTGTCAAAGTCCGTATCACCTGCAGAAAAAAATATCAGAATTTTAACAAGCTTTTTATGTAAAAACCTTGTAAAACATTGAAATGGTTGAAAAGTTTTGGAGAGGTCTTTTGAAATGAAATAGTTGTTTTAAATTAAGATTTAGATTAATATACAGTGCATACACACAGTAAGATTTTTAGAAAGAGGCTGAGATTGTGTTCACAATTATGCAAACAAAGAAAAAATAGATTGAGATTCGGGACACTTTCTGAGATTTTTGTCTATGTCATGCTTCTTTAACTTCTTTTAGATTTTCCATATCTAAAAATAGGTGACACCAAACTACACTGGTTTTGACCCGAGCTGCCCTTGTCACCAAAACTCTCCTCGGAAAGTATTGACTTTCACCGGCTCCACATTCATCTCGGGATGATTTGAGCATATGTTTTGCGTTCAAGAATGTCCCGTAAATATAAACAACTATTACTACTGGAGTACATTTAATGACAAAAATGTGCTAATGCCGCGCTGACGACATTCGCCCTTGAATTACATTCCTTATAAGGGCGATGCTGCTCGGCCCGGCCGGGCGGGCTGCGCGGCGGCCCTCACCACCCTCTCATCTCAGTCCGCAGTAAAATAACCTCAAGCAAAGGTGTGTGCCCCCACCCTCCGCGGGTACCCCCTCCCAGCCCCCTGCAGGGACGCTCACCGAGGGTGCCTCACGGTCGGTAACACGAAACAGCGGGAAACGCGAGAGCAAACGCGCCTCTCACCCTAAAACTCTTGCTCCTCCGAGCTGCGGAGAAATAACAAAATGTTTTTGGGGAAAAAACAAACCAAACCAAACCAAACCAACAAACAAACAAACAAATCTCCCCCCCGTAATAAAGACCCCCGGGCCCTCGCCGCCGCAGGACGGAGAAGGGCAGCTCGGGCAGCGCCCACGGGTGTGCGGGCAGCGGCCACTCGTGTGCTGACGTTTCGGTCCTGTCCTTCCCTCGCCCAGCTCGCAGGGCAGAGCGACGTCCGGGATGGTCTCCCGGAGGGCTTTTGCGGTCAGAAGCTGTGGTCTGGCTTGGCGGCCCCCTACCCCGAGGTCCGAGCGGCGACACAGAAGGGCTGGTGAGGGCCCTCCCGCCCAGCTCCCGGGACCGCTGCAAGAGAAGCACCCGCCTACTGAAGAACTGTTTTTAATTAGGCGCGGTAATGACCTTCTCCTCGGCCAGGGGAGGCGAGTCAAGTGCCTGGCCGCTATCGTAGCCTTCAACGACGGCTTTGCCCGAACTGCTTTTAAAGTTGCGGCAACAGAAGGGTTAAAAAATCCCCCGGAGCCCTGGTGGCCGGAGGGGGCCCCGCCGAGTCACCGACCCCGATGGTCCCACCGGCAGCGGGCTGCGGCAGAGCGGGGCGACGGGCGGGCCCCTGTGCCCCACGTCTTTCCCTGTCACCCCGATACCGCTTCAGGGTCCAGATCCCCTTCCTTCTGTCTCTCACACCACCCAAAATGACAGAGAGGGGCAACGGGTTTGTTCTCCTGTATTCACGTTTCGAGGAAAAATTCCAGTTTTCCCGGCGTTAACATTTCCTTCTCCCACTTCCACGTCTTCTCTGACGGAAAAAGAAAAATCCCGGCGAGGCCTCTGGGCCGGCCCAAGGCAGACGGGTGGGTTACGGCAAGGCCGCCGCCGCGGCTCGGGGCTGACGGCCCCCTCCCGAGGAGCCCCGCGGTGCCCTCGCCGATGTCCCCCGCCCCAGACCCGCCTCTGGCCCGGGCACGTCGGCGTTCGCCCGGCCACCGAGCGCCGGAGCCAGAGCTTGTCCCTGCTGCCTGCGCAGCACACAAGCGGTTTCGGAAGGGGCTCGGGGCTTGAGGAGCGAGTGGGGAACCCGCACCCAGGCGGGTTAAGCGGGGGCACGGCAGCTGCCGGGACCTGCCTCCGCCAACATCAAACCGGCACGCGGGGCTTTGTCGGCTCGATTGGCCCCTCTGAGGGGGCATCTTTCGAGAACTGCAAAGAAAATACTGTCTTGCAGTCACTGTAATCCACGGTTTTCATTTACTATTATTCAATCAGGATTTATCTCTGTTTTTTTAGGAGGCTACTTTTCCAGAGCTGTTACTCGATACTGATCCATTAAATCATTCCAGCTGAGAGATTAAATGTATGATTTGCAACCAGCTGGATTTCTTAAATGGTGTCTTCGCCTCCCTTCAGAGTATGAGCAGACCCGACGAGAAAACACTTTGCCTTGGCATGGAAACTCGCACATTTGCCCGAAAATTACCACACGGAGTTCATTCAATGCCAACAGTATTCTCTTCCTTTCTCTTCACTGGATTAGATTTCCCCCAGCCATAAAATGACTCCAAAAGCGAGATACCATCGAAATGGCAAAGCATGCCAAGCGAGCGGGTAGGCAGCAGGCTTAAGCCTTCCCTCGTTCTAACACCGCAGCCGCTCTCTGCGTCTCTCAGGGCTGCCCCGGCTCCAGCGAGCCCATTCAAGCAGCGCCGGCCCGGGGGAGGGGGAGCCGGGGCGCCGCTGGGCACTTACGGGGGGCTGGGATCCCCCCGCCACGCAACCCTCGGGGCCGATCGCAGGGGCGTTCTGTGTCCTCGCAGGGTGGCGGGGGTCAAGGACAAGCTGGAGGGACTACGCCCCCGGACAGAGCTCCCCGTTGTGCCCCAACGGGGCGATACGGAGGAAGGAGTGACCCCTTCCCACCGACACTAGCCCAGCTAATAAATTCACTGGATTTAGGGTCATTACGGGAGAGATACTGGCCGCACTCCACCTACGGAGATCCCCCACGGGGACGGCGTCTCGGAGACCGGCCATCAGATCTCAAATACCCGATAACGTGGGAAACACTGTCGCTTTGGCGATGCCAGTCTCGCCCGAAAAAGGAAAAAGATCCCTCCAAGCTAAAAGGGATCCGGGGCTTTTCTCCTACCGAAACCACACCGTAGAGACACTACTCCTGGGGGGATTTGGCACACCTATGGGGGAGAAAGCATTTTCTGGGCATACTTGGGGAGACGGAGCCGGATCCGCACACACCCGACTCTGCAATCAGTAGCAGAGCCCCGTGTCAGTCAGCGGCTCCTCTTCCCTCTGACCGCCTTGGTTTCTGCTAAAAGCGCCAGTCAGGTGCGATCATCCACTAATTCGGGGAAGCAGCGAGGTGACCTGCTCAGGAACAAACACCAATCCGACGCCACTCTCTCCACGGCTACCCGTGGGGCCCGCGCCGCCCGGTTCCGCGCCCCACTCAGCGCTGCCAACACGTCTCTGCCCCACGTCTGGTTTCGTTTGGTTCCGGGAGGTTTCCTAAGCGCCCTGACTTTCCAGTTGTTGATATTTTTGTTGGGCGTGCCCTCGACACGCTCCTAAGAACGATACTCCAAACTGCTCATAATTTTTCAATGTCCCCGCATTTCCCTAGCTCCAGCCGGGGCCACGCTCGGTGCGCGGTGTATTGCGCTGTGGATGCTCGCCCGAGCATTGAGCTCTTGGGTAACAGAGTATCTCACGGTACGGAGAGAAACCCAGCCGTCCCTGTCCCCTCAGCAGCCGGGGAGCCCCGTTCACCGGCTCTAGGAGCCTGGGACCCCCGTTCGCCGGCTTCAGGATCCCCTGTGCCCAGCGGAGGCCGTGCCCTTGCCCCGCTCCCGCAGCTTTGGCGGTAGGCGGCGAAGCGGAGCGGGCCAGGAGGGCAGGGCTGCAGGGCACAGATCCCGCTCCTGCCCCGTGCGTCCTTCCCCGACGGTGGGGAACAGCCGGGGCGCTCCGCGGCACGGACAGCCCCCGACAGCCGCTTGGTTCCACGGCGTCGGGGGATGTGGAAGGGGGGTTCCAGAACGGCGCTGCTCGGGTGTTGGGTCGGGCCTTCCTCGAGGATGTCACTACCTCAGTCTCTGGAAATGCCCCGTCACGCAGTTCTCCGGTGACAGAAGGGGGACCATATTTAGCCATTTTCGATTAAACGCATGACGCTGAACCAGAGGTGTTCATTCACCTGCACCCCTCCGGCAGCACTCCAGGTGCGCAGAGAGAGATGTCTCACCCACAGGTGACTGACTAGCCGTGCACCTTCGCCACCTCCTTGTGAAGGACAGCGTGTACCCACGCGGTGTGGGTCCATCCGCTGCCGAAGGGGCCACTTTCCCCCGGAGCACCTGCCGCCGGCGTTTCCAAAGCACCGGGCAAAAGCCGGGCCCCGCAGGGGGGACAACAGATGCTCACCTTCCGGAGGAGGTGGGAAAGAAAGGGAAGAAAAGTGGGGAGCGGGATCAGATGTCCCGTTGGAGCCTGCCCGCGCTGTGTTCGGCTCCGTAGACAGGGTGGTTGGCGTTCGGGGTTCGGAACCATGAAACCTTTACTGCTAAAGTGCTCCCTGATCTAGTTCCCTGCTCTCTCCCTCAAACTCCAGCACGTCCACATCTCTTTGGAACGACGCAGTTGGGAGTACCTCTGCCCAGACCCAAACTCCTGCGCGACTAGAGATCACTCTTCCAATATGATTTGTTGGAATTTGTCCAACTTTGCAAAAAACTGTAGACCTGATAAAGTCCCTCTTTATAACTCTTCATACACCCCGTGTTTTTTTCTTCCTCCCTGTTGCCATCCAGTCTTGCCTGGGTTGATACCCAGACGAGCTCCTGACAGTCACTTTTCAGACTCAGATATTCGTCTCACCCGCGTTAGCTCCAAATGCTGCCTTGATCTTCACGCTGCAGCCTATTTTTGGAGAGCAAGGCAGCGCAAATGAATATTCCTGATGAAGGTAGCTTTCAACGGATTCTTTACAAAATCTATTCCCCCTTCCTCCCTCCCACCCCCTGGGTACACACGCACCATACCGAGGTTTGCATTTTTCATGGCGGGACAAGTAAGTCTATAAAAGGCATGTTTGTTTTTCCTGGCTGTTTCAAATATGTATTTCCTGGAGGACTTTGCATCTGATGGGGTCATCAGAAGCACATGTGCGATTTTCATCTTTCCAAGTGATTTCTCCTCTCCTACTGTCCTTTCCTTACCAGCACTGTATGCTGATCTGACATTTTTACCTGTCCGTCCACCTTATTTCCCACTAAACCAGCCTCTCCGTCCCCTACTCTTGCTGCGGTCCCAATTTGTTTCAGTGTGTCTGACTGGGTCTTCTTGGTTTTGTTTGTTTGTTATTGTTGTTGGCAGGTTGTTTGCCTTTGGGCGGCGGGAGTGATGTTTAAAAGAAATTTTTTTTTGCTACACGGCTTCGGCTGGAGGTGGTCTGCCGGACAGATGCACACCGGGACTCCGGATAAAGGCGGATCTGATATTTGGAGCTGGAGATGGGTCGTTCACAATCAAACCCAGACCAAAAAAAAAAAAAAAAGAATATATATATAATAATAATAATAATAATAAAATCGCTAATAAACAACCCCCGCCTCCCGTTTATTTTAATGGTAAGGAGATAAACCTTCCTCCCGAGCAAGGAGGCGCCTCCTCGATGCATGGAGGGGAAGCTTTGAGCATCGCTCTCCGCAGCAAAATAGGAAGAAGGTTATCCCGCAGCCCAGCTCCGAGGTTTATGTATTTTTTTCAAATCCCAGAGCTTCCCTCCTTGAGACAAAACCCTCACCTTCTCATTGTGTACTGAAGCACTGAAAGTTCCCTTCAGTATGTTTTTCTTGGCTGCCTGAGCCTCAATGTTTTGATTCACTAAGCAGAAGAAGTTAAAGAGCTCTGCAGTAAGGGCCAGTGCCCAGTGTTTTCATCGCCACCCCCCTACATTATTTGTCATGCTCAAGTGAAGGTTTGTTCAAGGCAAAACCCGCTCATACTGGGCTGCATTTGTTTCTCCTAAAGAAGGCAAGAGATTTTGTTTCCGGGTCTGGTAACAGGAGCCCCAGTGCCTTACACAAACATCGCTGGGCAGGCGGGGGCACTCCCAAGGCTTTTCGTTCCGGGCCTGCAGCAGCCCCCCTCAAACACATTGAGATGTTGGCTAGGCCCAAACTGCTGCACTGGGTCCGGGGAGAAGAGGCAAAGTAGCTTTCTCCGGGTTAGCTCACAAAAATATGCCAAGCGGGCCACTTCTCCCGTGTGGGTCATGTCGAGTGTCTCCAAAAGGGCTTATATTATCCAAAGGAAAATGCAGCCACCCAGCCTTGTAGATGAGTGTCCTGATTAACCCCAAGAGCATGGAAGGGCTCGCAGATGGAAGGTGTACAACCAGCAAGTTCTGGCATACGATCTCCTATTCGTAGGAAGGCTCTTCCTCCTATGAACTGGCTACCTGTCCCAGGAAAGTGTCGGAAATTGTGCCACATCTCCAGTAGCCTGTCGGGATGCCCTCTCATCGCATACATCAGTATTTCCCTGTCCGAGTGAAGAGTTGCGCCTTGTCAGAAAGGACAGAAGTGCTTTCTGTCTCAAATGATCTATTTCTCTCACGGCTGTCTTCGGCACAGCACCATGTCCGTGAACACTCATACAATAAAATACAGCAGAAAAAAACCCCTCTGCCCTAGTACACGTGAATATTCAGCACCCTGCTATCTAAAGGAATGACTCCATTTACATTTTGGGGGCCGCAAATGCACAATACATTGTGTAATTTAGTAAGATGTTATTTTGAGGTCAAACACTGCATACGTATATATTACATATTCACATACATACATATATATGGGTATGTATGTATATGAGACAGACAGAGAGTGCGGTTCTTCCCAAATTGTCCAAGCTATAGGGGATCTGCCGTGCAGTTTGCCCGCCACATCCTGGCCTCAGTCCGAGGGTAGCCAGGGATAAAACCTGCCGGAACCGAACCGTCTTTTTATTTATGCTCCGAAAACCATGCAGATACCCAGAAACAACCAACCCTGAGATGAGATATGTCCCATGTAACCTAATGCTAGTGAATCATAACTAATCTGTTTAAAACCAAGGATTAGTCACGTCAGTTTCGGCATATTCCTCTATCGGGAACATTTTTTGTGCGTGGAAAATTGGAGGGATTTGGGCTAATTTACCAAACATCAGTACTAAGGCAAGTACGGTCTGATAAAATGAGTCTTAACATGTTCGGGGTTTCAGGTTGCATTACACAGGTCCCATCAGTGGGGCTTTGAGCTGTGTGCATCCTTAATACCAGATTGACCTGCAGAATTTTTTTCTTACTGCATGATTTCTGTTTCTAGCCATCTGTAAGTGGCTTCAGCGACTCGCCCTCTCTTAATTCAGCCATATATGTGATCCTCACTGAAACGTATGAGTTTTCACAGATCCCACTCTCTCAAAGGGCCTTTCTCACCGTGTCAGCTCTTCATTTACTTTCCCTGATCGAATTCTGCCTCCTCTGTGCAATACGACCTTTTATTAATCATGTAAACCCCATCCTGTTTTCATACTGCCTCTTTAAATATTCCCCATTTTGGCTTTACTCTTTCTCATTTTTTCTTTCTCCAGCGGGCAAAGCCTTAAGGCTTTATTTCGATTTCGAGGCCATGTTTTATTAACCCAGACATTCTGTTTTCCTTCCCAAACTCATTTCTATCTACAAAAATACAAAATAATTAACTAGCCAGTTAATTAATTCTTTGTCATATTGCACCTCTGCGTGTGTTATTTTACAGGGAGCAGAGATCTTCTGCAGCTGTAGGAAGCAATGGTTCCTCTACTTGCAAAATGTTTATTTTCAAAGAATTAAAATTCACAGCTAAAATTATTAGATGCTTCTCAACGGAAATAACAGGATTTTCTGTTTAGACCCTGATGCACGTAAGGCCACACTGTTATGGTCCCACAGCACAGGCATCAGCCACATCATCTCTGCTGCTGAAAAAATCACCCCAAAGTGCAGAAGCGGGGAAACATAAACCCGAATTTACCGCATTGTCTCCGAGAAAATATTGTCCCCCGCTGCACCCCAGCATAACGAGAAAGCTGGATTTATAACCGCGACTAAGGGAGAGCTTTTTTTCTGGAGACCGAACCTTCCCATTACCGACATCCATACATTCCCTTCTATAGACTTTTAACCGGACCTCAGAGAAATGTGCTTTTAGCGGACACCGGCAAACGCACAGAGGCGCTAATCCGGACCCAGATTACACCAAATTAGGACACTGCCCGAACAATACTCCCACTGATTGAAATTTCAGCCAGCATCTGAAACCTGGACACGATCTTTGCTGATCTACACATATTTCTATCCCGCTTGAAGTCATATCGTTTTCTCGGTTTATTTTTCACAAGAAAATCATTCTAAAGAAGATTTCAAAAGACCAAAAAATGAAGGTATAAAGCTGTTTGCAAGTTCTGAGAACACTTTAAGCACATAACACATTCGGCTACTAGCAAAGACAGACAGTGAGGGAGCACGCTGCAAGAGTCCCGAGCTCTTTCCATGGGGCAAACTGGCAAGCAACCTGCCTGTCTCTTTTGCCACCCGGTCCTTACAGGAAAGGAAATTAAAAAGAAAGAAAGAAAAAGGAGAGGAATAGAGAAATCCCTTTCCCAGCATCCCGCAGGCGCCGGAAAGGCGTTTGCAGCCCAGCCATGCTGGACCCCGGAGCAGGGTCTGGCCACGCTTGGTTTGCCCACCCTCCCTCGGGGCGAGGTTTGGGGGGAGAGGGGGCTGCTTTTTGCCGGGCCAGGCTGATAGCGGAACCAAAAAGCCCGCAGCCTGCACTGCCGTGCCCTCGGGAAGCAGGTGGGCGACCTCTCCGCTTCCCTCAGGGCCCGCACCGCCCGTCCTTCCCCGTGCCCTCAGCTCTCCGCTCCCGCAGGGCGACTTCAGCTGCCCCCGGCGCTTCTCCCTTCACCGGGCCGGCAAGAGCCCCGATGTGCCCGGGCCAAACGGGGCAGGGTGGCGGGGCTGTGACTGCCCGACACAGCCTTCCCCGGCGTCCCCGCCAGGACGCCCGCTCTGCTCCGCTCAGGACTGAGCCCGAAAACACCCCCCGGGCGAGTGAGGCAACCATACGCAGAGTTAGATTTCTAAATTTTATTATAAAATAAAAGCAGAAATATTTTCCAAAGAATGTATTCACATAATATAAACAATAAACAAAACTAAGGTGAGTGACTTGCGGTTGATACTGTCGTTTAGGTCTAAACTTGAGCAGCAATTCCTGTTTTCTTTTTAAAGCCCACTCCAGCCCGTGTTGCACACCGAGGGCATAATCTACCTCTGCCTTCCTTCGGGCCGGAGCTGGGCCATCACTTCCTTTCCCACCCAGCAAATGGCGAAAGCACCGCATGGACAAGGCCAAAGAAGCTGTCTCTCTGCATAGCATCAGCTACAAGAAGGTTACAGAGTCTGCCTAGAGCGCGTGTTGCTGCTATATCTTGACTACAACTTTTGTATTCTTAGTTGAAATTGTACATCGTACACCTGCCACGGATACATAACTACAATAGAATAACGGGAGCGATGTGTAACTTTCAAACAGGCATGGCAAGAGCAGCCTTGCGTTCCCCTTTCTTCCCCACCCCCCGAAAAAAATAAAAATATTACGATGTGCCTCTTCCCACACAGACCGGCCCGATCGAGTGACACCACTGAGAGGTTTGTGAACTTAAGTTTGGAATGGGCTGCGACACCGATCAGCCTTACAGCCTGCCGTGAAAATCACGGCTCCTGTCCAACAGTCCTTACACGCCTGAAAACGCCTGTAAGCAACCTTAAGGCTTTTCACAACATCAGCTACCCACAGCGGAGCCCACTACCTTGCAAACCTGCAGCCAGCCTGCTGCCAAAGGGCACAACACATCCACTAAGGTGTTTGTCATTGCTTTCAAAGTCCCTGGTAAGATTAAGGAAAAAAAAAATTAAAAAAAAAAAGAAAAAAAAGAAAAAAAAATGAGTAAAGGAGGGCTGGCGTGAAGGAGGGAGTGTGTACACGGTTTTAAGAGCCCAGATCGACCAAGTTAGATGACATGGGGTTGAGAATGGAGTCCTGCAAGCTGTGGTGGTGCATTGGGTCGGCGCTGGGCACGGGGATGGCGCTGGGGCCCTGGGGGTGGCCCAGGCCGTGCAGGGGCTGCAGCCCGGGGTTGGAGCTGAGCAGCAGCGCGGGGCTGGAGGAGGTGTGATCCGGGGTCCCTGACGGCGTCTTCTCGTCCTCTGAGCTCCCCAAAACTGTCTTATTCCCGTTCATTGATGCCGAGAGCGGGTTGTGGCTGTTGGAGTTGGAATTCTCGTTGTTTTCCCTATAGGAAACACAAAAGAGGGAGGGAAATCACCATGTGGCCGTCGCTCCGGGGTGCGCACCGCGGGAGCGGGGGCGGCGGGGAGCTGGCTCCGGGGAGCAGAGAGAGCCGGAGGGGGAGGAGTGCAAAAACAGTAGGTTTAAAAACTCTGCCAGCCTCCAAGGCCTCTTCATCTGGCATTTAGGTCTAAGGTCCGCTGAGCTTGTAAACAGTCTCCCACTAGCCCAGCAGAAAGTGTCACTTTGCCAAACCGTAATTTTCTGCGTCCAAAGGGTTTGCACACTGTGAGGAGGGGGGTGGAAGGGAAGGGAGGAAGACATTATAATAAAAGAAAAACAAAATAAAACAAAACAAAACAAAAAGCCCCGACTTTTAAACTTTAAAACTCCTCTAGGAGCTGAAGAGATGTTCAGCCGTGATATCCCCTGAGAAGGCCAAAGCCCGGCTAGCTGCAGGCAGGATGGCTCCGTGCAATAGAACAGCCTCAGGGATCACATCAGAAGGGAAAGTCTTTTGCTTAAGTAACTGGACATGTTTTTTTTTCCCCCTCGCCCTGAGCTTCAAGCTCAGAACATGGCCCAATATGGACGATAAGGAAAGAGAACAGAGTTAACCCGCTGCTTTCTCTGACTCTCTCGGGAAATGCTCCGCACGCCGGCCGCTGCTCCTCCGTCCCCTCCTGGGGCGGCGGGGGCGCAGCCAGGATGGCCCTCGCACGGCTCCGGGGCAGGGGCAGCCGTCACCACCGGTGCGCCTGCCGACAAAGACTCGGAAAGGCAGGACATAGTTTCGAAATTCATCACCGGGTAAATACCAAGAAATCGCTGGAGGCGGGCCAAGCCCTTGCAGATATATCTATATATTTATCTATCTATATATGGGGGTTTTTTTCCTCGAAATGTGAGTGGCAAGAAAGGGTCGGGGTTGCCGTCCAGGCTTACGCGGCCTCCATAGCCCTCGTAGAAATACTTTAGACACCGTTCTGCCTGAAATACCGAAGGCAGTGCAAGCCTATTTAAAAGCTTCTGCGGAAGTTTTGTAACACACTATCTGGCAGAGGGGCCCTATCCTGCAGGATTTGGTCGAGAGAAGTTAAGCTATTGCACTGACGGGTTTTCCTCACTAAGGGCTGCAGGATGTGGCTGGAGACACTTAGTGCCAAAAAAATAAAAATAGACAAGAAAGCTCTGTTTGAACAGATTTCCTTGAGTGGATGGCAATCCCATGAAAGGTCTGTTTTCCAACGCCTGGAGTGTAATATTAGGTTGAGTGTATTTTTCAATGTCAAAAATATTATTTGTCTCTGGAGACCTTTAAAATTTGATTCCCCGGGAAAAAAAAAGGAATGGAATAAGTGTAACCTTCATTTCCTTTGGATATTTGAAGGTGAGTCCCTGCTATCAGCAGTAAAAAGGATCTCTAACATCTCATAAAACCAACACTTGTGAGGATTTGAAGGAAAATTAAAGCGCTAGCACAGTTTCGGGAAATGAATAGAGCAAATCTGTGCCCGAATTTTTCGAGCTGCACAGCAGCACGGCCGCGGCGCTGCCCGTTTCCGAAACACGGTTGGGAGAAACCAAAGACAGAAAGACTTCTCCTCGGAGGCACAGATTTACAGGATTCTGATCTGTTAATTAACCGCGTAGATCATACCATCATATGATTGCCTGTACGGACCGGGCAATTCAGTGAGCTAGTGCACGCAGTAAGAGGACCCTTTTTACTTCTTCGAACCGTCTTCCTAAGGCACAGAGACTGCTGATGGAAAAATCATCCCGAATAGCCAGGGATAAGGCATTAACCTCTTCCCGGCGATCAATGGTCCCTTCACTCCACTTAGAGTGAAAAACACAGATGCAGAATCATTTTCGGCCTAAGAACATACACCTATTGACATGCGTTCATGAGCACCTTGCTGGGTAGCGAATAAGAACTGCAATGTTATGAGCGAGGCAAGAAGTTGCTCCACTCAGTTCTTGTCCAGGTCTCCTGCCGCACGCCAGGAGCCGAGGACAGAGGACATACTTCCTACCAACCTTCAGACCCACGCGTTGCCGGCTGCCCCCCGGCTGCCCCTTTCTGCACCGGGGTAACCCTCAAGGACACGCTCTGAGCTATGTGCGGCCCGGAGCCCTTGTCCTTGGGCCCTGCCGCCGCCGGCCTCTCCCGACGGGCCTGGGACCCGCACGGGCACCTCCGCCCACGGCTCCCGGCTGGGCTCCACGCCGGGTTGCTGCGGCGAGGAGGCGGCAACGCTGCTTAACCAGGAGTCGCCGCAGGCCGTGTGAAGCGTCCCTGGCAGTAAAGGGCTGCCCCGGGGCCGCCGCGCCGGCTGTGCGGGAAGTGAGGTGTCGGCGGGGAACGGGTCTCGGCCGCCTCTCCCGGGGCTACTTTTGGTGGATAGACGCCTTCACCGAGCGCCCAGCTCGCTCGCCTCTGGTTCTCTGGGTGCCCCCGAGGCGGAGAGCCCGTCGCCTCCGGGCGGGCCTTCCGCAGCCGGGGCAGGGGCAGATAGAGAGGCTCGGGGTGGGCACCGGGGTCGGGGAGCCGCGGGCGCCGGGGGAGCAGTGAGGAGCCATAGGGAGGCGTGGGAAGCCGTACCTTTCCTTGGCCTCGGCTGCGCGGTCCCGCTGCCGGCGGTTCTTGAACCAGTTGCTGACCTGGGTGGTGGTGAGGCCGGTGGCCTCGGCCAGCTCCCGCTTCTCGCGGGGGGACGGGTAGGGGTTGTGGGCGTACCACTCTCGGAGGACGCTGCGGCTCTTCTCCTTGAAGCAGTAGCTGGTCTCCTCGCCGTCCCAGATGGAGCGGGGCAGCGGGAACTTGCGGCGCACCCGGTACTTGCCCACCGCCCCTAGGGGTCGCCCCCGCAGCTTCTCCGCCTCGATGTAGTGCGCCTTCAGCCAGAGCTGCTGCAGCTTGGGGTGGTTGTGCGCCGAGAACTGGTGGCTCTCCAGGATCTTGTAGAGCTCGCGGAAGTTGCCCCGGTGGAAGGCCACCACGGCCTTAGCCTTCAGGACGCTCTCGTTCTTGTGGAGGTGCTCGCAGGCAGGGAGGGACCAGAGGAACNCGGCCATCGGCGGCGCCCGGCCCCGGGGCGGTCGCGGGAGCCGGGGAAAAAAAGCGAAGAGCGACGAAAAAAGTCTCGAGAGCCCGAGCGCGGGCGGCTTTTCCCCCCGGCCGCCGCCTCGTTTTTGTAAGTCCAAGTTGCGAGAGTAACTTCGTGCCTCTTTTGTCTCCTATCTGCAGCGCTCGCAGCGGCCGCGGCTCTCACACCCCCACCCCCCTCGGCCGCCGGTTTGGGATCTCCCTGCTTCCCCCCCACCCCCCACCTCCAGATCCCACATAATATAGTGGTAAAGCCCTGCTCACTCGCTCCNCGCCCCCGCAGCTTCTCCGCCTCGATGTAGTGCGCCTTCAGCCAGAGCTGCTGCAGCTTGGGGTGGTTGTGCGCCGAGAACTGGTGGCTCTCCAGGATCTTGTAGAGCTCGCGGAAGTTGCCCCGGTGGAAGGCCACCACGGCCTTAGCCTTCAGGACGCTCTCGTTCTTGTGGAGGTGCTCGCAGGCAGGGAGGGACCAGAGGAACCGCCCCAGCCGCTCGATGTTGCCGCCTTGCTGGAGCACCTCGCAGACGCAGGCCACTTGCTCTTGGGTGAAGCCAAAAGTCGGGAGCATCGACATGGTGAGCCCTGCCGCGCCGCGCGCCCTACGGCCGCATAGAGGGGAGCGGCGCGGGGCGGCTGGCAGCGCCCGGCATGCGGGGCCGGCCCCGGGGCGGCGGCGCCC
>WAAE01025727.1:108675-121494 GCA_013400495.1 Nicator chloris
TTTTTTTTTTTTTAAATTTTTTTTTAATCAGCATCCTGAAAC
Organism: Nicator chloris; assembly: GCA_013400495.1. NCBI lineage: Eukaryota > Metazoa > Chordata > Aves > Passeriformes > Pycnonotidae > Nicator > Nicator chloris. The sequence goes on from WAAE01025727.1 coordinate 108,718, forward strand.
AAATACAGTTGTGGGTGAGGGTCATATGTTCCTTTTTATTTTTAAGTGGAAGAAGGTTAGCAGCAGGATTTGGGATGCACTGAAGTCTGAAAACTGTGTCTTACAGTCATCACAAAGTGAGCTTCAGTTTTCAAGACTGAGAAGAAGTAAAGAAGTGTAATTGGGTGAGTTATGTGAATTATAACATGAAAGCTGCAATGTAATGAGCATGTTTAATGCACATAAGGGAAGGAAACATTCTCAGTGCCAAACTGGATGCCAGATTTGTGGCTGGCAGGAGTGAATGAGTGGTATGAATACATCAAGGAGAGGGATATGCCTGAAAATGGTTTTCTTAATCCATCAAACTGTTCTTTGAGACATTTGAATATAGAGGACAAAGGTGAGGCCATTAATTTAAAGGATCAGGGCAAAAAGAATGAACAAAGAATGCAAACTGAAAGGTCCAAGCATGGTCCCAGCAATATCCCAGAGGCCAGTGTAGGCACCACACATGATCCAGGGATTGCTGGGTGCTAGCCCAGGGTGACTGCAGTGATCTCTGGCCTTAAATAAAATGAAGTCTTCAGCTAGGTGAGAAACTATTGAAGGGTTGGAATGATGGAAAGAGTGGGAGGAAAGAAGATTTGCCGTGATATAAGAAGTAGAAGGAGGTTTATGAAAGTAAAAGTTTGAAATTGTGTTGATGAACCTCTCAGGCATCTACCAATCAGGCACCCGGCACACAGAGTGGCAGACAGTCTAGGATGGCACAGATCTTGGCAGTATTATGGGACTGGCATTGTCACAAGGTGGAACGGTTTCTGAAAAATGCATAAACCTTTTTTTCTTCAGTATCAGGCAAGCATTTTAGGAAGAGAAGTCACATTATGATTTATTATTATAAAATTATGGCTCTTAAATGGATTAGATTCCTTGGGCACAAGAAGATGAACATTTACGTCTTTGGTTACATCTCAGAGTCCACTAAAACCAGCTAAGAAGTGCAAGATCTTGTTCCTGGTGTGTATTTCCTTTGTGCTAGTCTTTCAAGACTCTGAAGGTGTTGAGATATTGTTGATATTATTTAACCTTCATTAATTAAGCACACTTAAGTGTTTATTTTTCTTCTGAGAAATCTTCTTGGATGTCTGGAGACCCATAATGTGCTTCTTGGCCACTAATTTTGAGCATAAAGGGTACTTTTCTAAGTACTATAGAAGCTGCAAAGTTGAAATGATCATGATACGTAGAATCTGATGAAGCAGATGTTTCCTGCTATGTTTATCTTAAACGAGCAACTGGTTACTGTGTACTGTGTGGTGATACATGTTGATAATCTGATGCTGAATAATATGATGTCATGTGAAGGCTTGAACTATTTCCTTATATAATCCCCAAGAAATAATATTTTCTTTGCCCACATCTGAAAATTCCCAGGCAAATATGCAACCAATCAAATCTTGTACAAATGTTAACACCCAGATGTGTGTATTTCTGCATGGAATTAATGTACAACTAGCAGAACTGTTGGATAGAGAAATCCTGTAAAAATACAGATTAGGCACACATAAGTTAAATGTGTCCAACTAGTCTGCCAAGAATGTATAGTTTTATGAAATCTGTTTTAGGTACAGAGCTCTCAATATTTCCTTCTAAAACTTTCCATTAATATACAAATAGGAGAGTGCAGATTATTGTAATAATCAGCAGAACCTTCCCATTTCATGTAACCAAATCAAAAGAACCATATGACCTTACTTCCATACGTCAACCCTTGCCCTCCAAACTTCAATTAGATGTTAGAACTTGAGTAATTCTATCTTTTAATGATAAACTTTACAATAAACCCATTTTATTTAGTAATAATCAGTAATAACAAATTTGTACATTGGGTAGAACTTTTTGAGAAAGACTGTCCAGTATTTGCCATGCTAGAATCCAGCAGTACTTGATTTGACCATTAAGAGTGTCAATTTAGATTCATAACAAAAATGGGAAAGAGTGGAAATAATGAGAAAATACCCATATCTGAGAAGACCTGTGTCTTGTTCAGCTTGGTACACCTTATATGCCCAGTCAATTAGAAGGGGCTATTTTAAATTTGGAGAGCCACAGGGGAAAAAATCAGATAAACCTCCGAACAGAAACCCAGGGTAAATTCTTGCAGAAGTTCAAGCCTTCACACCTTACAAACTTCCATTTTATTCAATAACTAGCTAGCCAGGAAAATAAAGGAAAGATTTGTCTCTGTGTGCCTTTATGGGTTGTATGTGTACATATATAATGTATGCACACATGCACACACACCTGTGTATCCAGACTTAATATTTTTATAAATATGGTGTGAACCTTCCCTGCATCTTCTCATTAAATCTGTTGGAAGTTTGTTGAAACAAAGTGTTCTGAGTATCTTTTTCTTTCTATTTCTATCTATTTCTAATCAGATCTATTTATCTCACAAATGATGAAACATGCAGTAGAGTTGACAAGCATATGATGTTGAGGTGGAGCTACTGATCATTTGAAGCCAGCAAACAGAATATGTTCTTTATTGTTGTATAAGTTAAATTCTTTCATTAACACCTTGTTTGTTGAAAAATTTGGTGAAGGAATGATTCAGTACTGAATAGATTTTTCTGTAATATCTTCATGGACACGCCAACTTCAGCCAGAAGGCCAGTAAAGAAGAAGAAGAAAAATCAGCAGGAAACAATATATATTAAAATATACATTTGAAACATGGATACGTAGCATAGGAGTTTTTTGCATTTCTCTTAATGCTCTCTACTGCCCTGCATTACATTAATCTAGTGTCAGTTTAGGAAAGATAACGAAGCGGTAGATTCTCATTAGTTAAAATTTATGGCATACACAGGCCTATTTATCTCTTCCTAAATGCAAAGTACTAAGCATTCATGCTCACCTACATCAGAAAGGCGTGTTCCTTTTCTGTCTGTAGGTGTAATACGCTCTCCCCAAAATGAGAGAACCACCAGCAAATCCTGTGACAGCCAGTGGGAACTGGTTTTCTCCATTCCTTTGTGTCTGTGTTTTGAATTCCTTGTAGAAATGGACTCAGATATTAGTTTTGTAGTGAGAAGATTCACCCTTTTGGACATGTAAAAATATGGTTTAGTCTGAATTGATACATTAGGGTCAAAACCAAGCAAAGCTGCAGGACTTTAAATCCAGTCTAAACTCTGGAGTTCAAGGCAGGTTTATTTCATTCTGATGATATGACTATTCAGCATGCTGTTAGTGCTGTTTCATCTGTCTCTGATTCAGAGACCCAGCTTGGGTTACCTGAAGTGGTGTCTTGTTTGAGAGAGGCTGAACAGCCTTGCCCATGAAGTTTCCCATTTCTGGCCTCACTCAGACGCTGCATACTTTTCCTGGACAGATGGTCATAGGCTGATCACAGTACTTTCTGGGTATCTTCTGATGGTTGTTCAACCCCAGAAACAAAAAGGGAAAGTTGCCAAGTCCATTAGCTGTATGTGACTCCCCACTTCAGTCTCACAAGAAAAGCCTCTTTAACCTGGGCAGTTGATGACCGGGTTTTCTCTTCATGTGTATCCTCTAAAACTGAACTGTGGATTTGAGAGGAAACAAGCTCAATATGCCATGTGCTTCCTATTTGTTGGAGGCATCAATGCTGAAGCTCTGTTGGCATGCTAAAATGAGAACTTTTTTACAATGTAGCAGGTTATGGAAGCTGCTCTTGATAAATTCCAGTAACGGCATTTTACACTCCATGTGTTCCTTTCTGTGAATGACAGATTGCACTATTATGTCTCTAAAGAAGCTCTTGACAAGGGTGATTCAGGCACAAAGAAAGTGGAACACATGTCTAATTCGGTGTTTCTACATTCCCTAGCGCATTTACACAGGACTCTGATCTTGTTCTCTCTGATATACCAGAGCAAGAAAAAACATTGTTCAGTCTAAGCTAGACACTCCCTTATAATGTCAGAGCCTCTGCTGATGTAAATCTAAAAAAGAAACCTACAAATATGTTTACCTCTTCTTCACTCTTGATTGAATCTAGGAGCTGTATGTAGAAGTTCACCAGATTTTTCACTTAGCTGGACACTAGAAGGGACTGTGGCAGATGGACTAGAGGTAGATGATGTGACTTGTTGGATAGTAAGGATTAAAGATTAACCAATCTACCTGACTAATTACTAGAAGTCTTTGTGTTGAAAATAGAGTAACCAAGTAAAAATAATTTGCACACATTCTGTATTCTGACAATGCTTCTTGCAAGAAGGAAGTTCATAACCTTATCCAGTAGGAATCTTTCAGGCACAGAAATTATTATTGGTTTTATCCATTTTGTGGAACTAATGGGAACAAATTTCAAAGATATATTATTGTTTGTGATTGACTACATACTTAAAACACATATCATTAACCACTAGGTGCTCTCTAAAAACAGCACACAGATCCAGTTGTAAATACTAGAAACACTGTGCCCGATTTGGAAACATTCAGAATAACCCCAACATTCCTCAAATGCACAGTTTTAACTTTGTTCAGGTCTGTTTTGTGGTTTATTCTTCAGCCTTCTAGGTGGATGCATGAGTTTCCATTTCAAGTTTTAGCTTAATGACTTCACTTAAGAAACAGGAGAAAAGGCAAGCTGTATGAATTAAACATTACATAGGATTTGGCAAAGCACTTACAGGAATTCCATAAGGAAGAGTAAAAAAACCCCAATCCCTACATAGTTGCACAAAGTTAGCAGTAACAACTCATAGTCCTGTTACCCTCTAAAAGTACACACTTTTCAGTCAGTCTTGGCTGGTGAAATGCAGAAGCTTCATGTGGATTACACTTTTTAAAATCTTTCAACATCAAAAAAAATAGAAGAACTGTAGTGTGTTTTTGTTTCAGAGTACTTTGCATGCAATCTCAAGATAAATTGGAGATACAGATTGTGTTTGTACCTGTGCCAGACGTTGTCGTTAGATATTTCTGTTTTGTTTCATCAGCCAGATGAACTTACCCAGGGACATTGATCAAATACCTACATTTAAAAGAACACACTGTCAAATTAGTGGATAGAAAGAGCACATTATGAGAGAGAAATTATCTGGTGAAAGATTTAAAGACTGACTCACTTGTGTTTTGTTTCATTAAATGTGGGGTAGCCCCCTTTCATTTTCCATTTAGCATGAACATACTTGTACTCCATTACAGTATCTGCCTTATAAGAAACTAACTGGCTTGATACACATGAGCCTCCTTGGAAAAAATACTACTTCACTTATTACAGATTCTAGATTACCTTAAAATATGCTAGCTGACCCTGCAGGCCTTCCTGGAGATATTCCCGTGTACTCCAGTAGGTCTCATGGCTGCAAAGTCTTGTGGTGCACTGCAGGAGCCTTCCCACGTGGCCAGGGTGGTGGCTGCTCCTCCAAAGGGAAGGGCTTGGGACAGCAAGGGGTGCATCCACCCCTCTCAGGGTCATAGAATATATTCTTAAGAGGAAAATACAAAACTCCCTAGGAAAACTACTCAGACATTGCCTTTCCCTTCTTCCCTCTTAGATGCTCTTGGAAGAAAATCTTGATCCTTTTAGTTAGCGTCAAGGGAGCAGCTCGTTGTGATAATGGAGGGGTGAAGATGGGGCTGGAGGGGGAGCACGTATGAGTTAGGGGAGATCCAGATGAGCAGAAAAAAAGAATAAAATGGATTTTAAAAGGCTTCAGAAGTTACAGCTGAGAGTATTTTATCTTTGTTTTGGTAACAGTGGGTAATGTCATTCAGGTTGGCTAAAAGCCCTTGCTCTTCAAAAGAGTTGTCAAAGATTTATTTCATGAAAATGTAAACAAAAGACACACTCACCACTTTGCGTTTCATATTTTTTAGATCTTTGCCTTAGTTGTAACTTCTTTCTGTCTTATTTATTACACACTAATTATTTCTAGATAGAAAGTACTTTTGTCTTCTGATTGATACCTATGAGATACCCAACTATTTCTCTTTGTGTATGTTATCTGTATAAATGTACAGAACCCAGTGGACCCTGGAGCCCACTCCCATCCTGCACAGCAAGAGCAGGCTATTGCTGGCCCAGGCAAGAACTCAGACACCTCAATTAATTTTCATCTCAGTGGCAGATGCTGAAAGGCCATTGCATGATGTGGCAAGGAAGCCCCAAGGTGAAGTGCCTTGGGAGAAACTTGGGTGTAACTGAGGCTATTCCCCCTGTGTGTTTGCCTGCTTTCTGCCCTCCAAATGTCGTAGCATTCCTACTTTGTTGCAATATTGTGGTGCAATACTGTGGTCAATAAGTGCTTCTGTTTCTTGCTGAGGCCAAGCTCACCTTCAAGGCCCACACCTCAGATATCTTGAAGCTAAGCAGTCAGGAATGGAAAGGGTTCACAGCAGGCTTTCACACAGTAGAAACCCAGTGTTGCTAGTCTTAAACTTAGACTATTAACCCTCAGAGTCAGTTGCACTATGGTGTGCTCCTTGCTGTGAGGGATCGTGTCAAATCCTCACCTTGCTGAGGAAGAACTTCCTAATCTGGGTAGTACCTAGAGAGCTGCCATTCCAAAGCCAGACTTCATGGCTCAAACACACTTCATAGAGAAAGTGCCCTTCATAAATTGTCAGCTTTGAAGGCAAACCCTTCCCCACTTACCTTGCACGGTAAATCAAGCTTTGGTGCCACTTTCCATCCAGCTCCATGACACAAGTAGTCTGATTTAGTTTTATGGCAGAAACGTGTTTTAGCTAAAAAGGTATTTCTCACAGAGTGGAGGATAAACATGACTATTTTATTTGTAAAGTGAAAGGCTATGAGATGGCAACAGGCAACAGGGAATGCAGGTGCAGTTTCAATTCAAGCTCTACCTGGGCTTGGTGCCTGAATTCTCTCATGCTCAGATCTACAGCAGCACCACAACAAATCAGAACCTTCCATGAAATCTTTCACTCCTCATATCCAAAAAGACACTCCCATTAATGCCTGTGAAATTTTGCCCCATGTCTTTTGGAAGTGAAAAAAGCCAGCCCCCAGAACTACTGTGCCATCCTTGTTCCCCAGAAATGTTAATTTATCATTAAAATTATTAAACAGTAAATGGCTGAGATGTGTTATTACAAGCTTGAAGTATTTCCTTTGATTGTTTAAAAACCTCTGTTTTAATTTGAGTCATCTATTTTTTTTCCTTCTACAATTTTGAGTGCTCTATCTTACCATATGTGAAACATTTCTTAAAGGTGTCAAAGTGACTTGTCATGGGTTTGGAATGAGAACTAAATTAAATGTCCATACTGTAACACACTTATATAAATAATGAGATATTCCAGAATAAACCATTCATTTGGCAGTCATTTCTACATCAGCAAGTACTAAGTGCTATAGAATTCCTGCCTGACTTTGACACATGCAGAGAAAATCAGGAAGGCAAATGTGTGTGTCTGTGTGTGTGTGTGTGTTTAGAATTTTATAGAAAAAGACAGCCCCTTGTAGTCCATTGCCATGAAAGTATTTCTAACATTGTTGGAAGTAGTGCAAGGAGTTTAACAAAATACTCTGGATTCACAGCAGAATGCCCGAGCATTCTGAACTCCAAAACCTGTTCCCATAATTCAGAAACAGAAAGGGATAAAAAAGACACTAATGAGCACAAGAATGATTTATTATGGGTGACATAGCATCACTGCTTTTAAGAAAAAATACATTAAATAAGAATTCTTCATAAAATAAAAAATGTTTCCTATTGAACATTGCTCAGAATTTGCTTATTAGTGTATTATATCATCACATTTCCAGATCTGGCACTTCTCATCCAAATAATGTTTCAAAGTGCCAGCAAGGCTTGTGGGCTGCAGAGCAAACCATATTAGGAATAATGCATATACAGAAACACGACAGCAGCAAAGTTAGTTTTTCTGGGATTCTGGAAATACTTAGCACTGGAGGGCCCTTTTGTCTTGCATTGGCTTCACAAACTTTCATGGCACCAAGCTAACAATATTCAAAAACGTATCACAGATATTTAGTTCTAAGCTGTCTTTCAAACTGCCCAGCTGCTTTAAGCCAGTGTTGTGGCTAAAAGCCTTTCTCACTCAAAGGTCCATGCACGTCTACTTTGACATCATGCGTGGTAAACAAACCTTGTACTCCAGGTGAATTTTATCTTCAGACAAATGGCATCACCTATCTGTTCTAATGGTGTCCTGGTTTGATGGCAGCAGATCCTGCACCTGCTGAAGAGCATGTCCCAGACCCTCAGTCTGACAGACATGGGCAGTCTGGCCCAAAGCAACCACAGAACTTTCTCACATTTAAAGACACGCTTCAGGTTTAAGTCTGAGATGTGCTGGTTGGGTCACAGAGGGATTTTTTGCTGGCACCAGGTGTGGCATAGCTGTCTATCTGTCTTTATATTTGCCCATGATTCATCTCCAAAAACTGTGACTAATATCTTGGATCATCTCTGAAATCTCTCTGGATTAAGAAATAAATAAATTACCCATTCCACTATTTGTCTATGCTTCAGTGACTTAAAAATTGAAATAGTTTGTCACTTGGAATCAAAGTTTATAACTATAGCTACCAACGTAGCTTTTCGGAGATTGCTTCATGTAAAGGCAGAAGTGTTTCTAAGTAGTTTACAGATGCATTTCAGTTATCTTCAAAACATGGTTAATTACATGAATTTACAAGCTTCCAGCAAATAATTTGATCTAGTGTTAATCTTCATTGAATCATGTAAAACAAGATCAGTTCTTGTCTTTATTGCAACCGATAGCTGAAGTTTATGGCCAGGAAAAAGAAGCCTTCCACTGCACTCTTCACAATTGTGTCCCCAGCCAGTCATGAAGAGAAAAAAATCTGTGGTGGAATTTGGGGAGTACTAGAGGCCGAGCAAGGGTAGTGGTATGCCTGAGACAGCTAGCCATGATCTGAGTTGCATCTATACCATACAGGAGCTCACGATGGCACCAGGCGGCCCAGATGGCTCCAGAGGAGATAAACAGTTGTTCACTTACACTCATGAGGTGTATTGGGACAGGAACTATTGGCTTCCTTCATGCTCTTGGTGTCCTCAACACACTCTTGCAATAACACTGTGGGACTTTTTTTCCATCCGTCTACTAGATTTGGTGATAGTTCATTGCCCACTTGTCCCTGGGTTGTACAGCTTTCATTAATTAAACACTTATTTTTGTAAAGATTTTAGACCTATATAAAGCAACAAAGTTTCTATGAGCTTTTTGCTTAAAATCCTCTCTGACAAGAATCTCACTAAATATTTGCTGATCTCAACTATGTTCCTATGGCATAAAAACCTGTATCAATAACTCAAGGGTACAAATGTGTCAAGTGGTTGCAATTATCCTCTAAACAAACATTGGAAAAGAAAAAAGGCACAAGCTAAGCCATAGAAAAACATGGTTAATGCACTCCAATTTACCTTGTCCAATAGTGACTCCATTGCATAATGATGTATTTATGATGAGTGCGTAGCAGAGTATGAAACTTTATTTTTCTAAAACTGCTAAGTTTTCACTTTTTTTCCTTTTTTTTTTTTTTTTTCTTTCCCCCTTCCTTAATGGTGTCATGAGTCAGGGTGGAATTAAAAGACAACTAGAGCCATATTGCACGCTCAGGTTTTAAGCACATTTGCCACAGAGCGTGATACATCCCACGTGGAAAAAATCCTTTCAGCTCCTGCTGCCCACTCTGCACTAAACTGCATGAACATACCAACTGGGGCAGCTTTAGAAAGTGATTTTTTGTGGGTACCAAAGCACTTAGGACCTCTACTCCATCATCACGTCCTCTGAACATTGGCCAGAAGGTTTCCTGTTTCAGGGACTGTTGGGGTAAAGAGATGAATGGGGAAGCTGATTATGTATTGGCTACTGATTCCAGTTCTGCAGAGAGGTAAAAGTCAAATAAAATTCATTATTTTAGAACATTGTCATAGTCTTTTAAATATATTATACTCTGAAGACTTCTGAAAGTCTCAGAGCCGTATTTTGATATGTTAATTTGAAAAAAATGTGTTTTAAGAGAGTTCATGGAGACCTAATATTTTCTTGTGTTAGCATTTCTATTTTTACATTGCTCTGCTTTCCCCCAACATTTTATTTCACCATTAATTTTAATTAGGTTCTCACTGGATTTCAAGTACAGTAAAAGTACAGAAATGGGAAAGGTTTCTTGCCAAGACTGACCAAGATGTCACAGAGATATAGTCCCACATCCTCCACTCTTCATGTCTAAGGGTTTATATTTTCAAGCCAACACATGTCCCTCTCCTGCTCCTCTGCCCCAGATTCAAACCCTGGTGGAATCTGTAGTGTGTTGACAAGTTCTTATATTAATAAGATAGCTATTTCCCCTTGTCTCTTAATATGTTGCATTGTACCATTTAAGAAATATTGGTGGTGTCAGATTCTTAGTGCTGGGAGGACACAAAAGGGCACTAAATCAGTGTCACTGTCACCTGGAAACAGCTGGCGGAGGAAGCAGTGCCCCCCAAACCAATGAGCACAACCTCATGAGCCAAAGTGTGTTTCTGGGACCATGGGCAAACCTGTGGGCCTGGGAATCTCTGAGGCAGCTCTTGTAGCATTGTATCCAGATTTGCTGGTCACAGTGCTTGGGAGGAGTGAAGGTGATAGTGCAGTATTTGTGCTCCATGGACTTGGCTTTGGACTGAGCAGGGTCATGCTCATCAACAGGGGTGAGCCCTTCATGCATTTGGTGTTGTCTCCATAGCCAGACAAACCATTCGTCGTGTCCAATGGCTAATACATGGGACATTCCTGAAAGATACAGTTTCTATCACTGATGTGCCGTAAGACTGAATCCTTAAAATTATACATTTGTTCTAGTTATTAATAATGTGTTCTTCTGAATTAAATGTTGTGAGGAGATACTGTTTCCTGCCGCTTAAATCACGGCCACATTAGACTCTTAATTTTAAAGGGACAAGGCAACCCTTTTCTGCCTGAAGTGGTGAACTGGAACAATGCCACCTTCTCAAGGCTGAACTGAGCAGTCCCTGGGTTGTCCAGAGCAGCACTTTAAACTTCTTTTCATGGCAATCATGAGGGATATGTATGTGGAGAGCGTTACAAGGAGGTGGCTCATCCTGGCTGTGTACTTGTCCCTTACCTGTCTCTTGTGGGGTAGCCCCCTCCCCATCCCCTCAGCTACACAACAGCATGCTTTCTGCAGTGGAAATCCCACTCAGAGCACTTCCCTCCTTTTTTCTGACCAGGCCTGAGCTCCAGGGCATTTCCCCCTCACCTCCCTTTCAGTAACACCTGGCCAAGAGAGGAAGAGAAAGAGAGGAGACAAAAAGAGAGAGAGGAGATGAAAAGACCTAGAGCCTTGTCTGTTACCTCGTATTTTCCCACCAGCTGCATCAAGGAGAAGGGAAAGCAATTTGCACTCTGCTCCTTGGCAGCATCCCTTACCTTGCCAAGTCTGGGGCAGAGGCTCAGAGGTACAAAAGTGTGGTTGGGACTGCACACCTGACTGGGGCAGTGGGACAAAACTTTTTCCTGGTACAGAGTACTATATGGGAATAACATCTCCTCTGTGAAGTTGTTTTTAATGCTACAGATGTGCTGTATGCCCTTGTCTCAGATGCTGAGAACTTTCCTGTCTCTTAGGCAGACCTTAGAGAAGAAGTTTACCACATAGAAATGCCAACTTACACAATTCCCCACTTCTCAAAAGTGCTTGAGCGGGATCCACATGACGTGGGCTCATGAGAAAGAGAGACTGAGCCATGGTTACAAGTTAGGGTCTATTTCCAGATCACTTCTACTCAGACAAATATTTACTTCCCACAGACACAGAGCCATACATCCTGTAAGACATTGCATTACCTTCCAGTATTTGGAATCACCTGATCTGTGTTTGGTTGATCTGATAGCTGCCTGAAGTATAGGTCACAATGAGTTATCACACTTTTCTGGCAGCACTGAGTGGAAGGAAAAAGCTGTAAGAGAAATGATCTGTTGTCCTCAATTGCATGAACTTGGAATGGCAGATAAGAAGCAGATCCATTATTTCCATCTGCAGGAGGCAGCCATCTTATATCTCCATGATCTCTAGTTTAGATAAAGGTGAAGTAAACCTCTTGCCTTACAGAAAGCCCTCTGTCCTTTTGGTTTAGAGCATAAGATCCCTTGGCCGGTAACAGGCATAACAGTGAAAAAGCAGACTTTTATTAATACCTCCCAAAGAGAACATGCATTTAATCATATGCTTCATTTTAAGCTTGTGGTTTAACTTCTACGACTTTTTAATTTTGGATGTTAATAAAAATGTTTTGTGAGAGCCAGTGAGTAATTCATAAGTGTATTTATAGCTATTCTTTCCCAATTCACTCAATTTCCAATCAATTCTTGTTGGCAAAGAGAGGTGTGGGGTTTTCTGTCCATGCTAGGTTTCCACAACAACGAAGGTCTCCTTTCAGTCTCTTTCCAACAAGATTGGATTGATTAACTATGCTACTGTTTATTTTGCTGTACCTGCCAAGTATATGGCAATGCAGAAATAGGAAAAATTAGCCTAATGTGAATATGTGGACAACAGAGAATGCCAGAAAAAATATCATCCCTGAACATGCAATAATTCCCATTTGATTTCATTTCAGGACACCCATGTTTCAGATGCACCTCCCAGACAAAGAAAACATCAGCTTCTAATTCAAGTTGGTCATTTTGTAACAAAATGAGTTGAGAACATTTACCAGAAAATAGTTGTATTGAAAAGTAAATGTCTTTGTCTTTCTTTCTTTCTTT
>WAAE01025728.1:0-25526 GCA_013400495.1 Nicator chloris
GGAAAAAAACCCCGATTTGCTACGGGGGGAAGGACAGCCTAGAAGAAGGTGCATTTGGGGAGAAGAGAGAAAAAACAACCTCGTTAATATATTATAATAAATTACTGTTTTGTCATTATCTGGTTTTATTTGCACAAACATCAATTGCATGTGAGCCCTGAAAAAAGAATGTTTCATTGCCTTTAATACGCACTGCAGTGTGCACCCATACAAAATCATTACTGTAACAAAACCAGCTGCATGTAATAGAAAGCAAATGATTTACAATGTTACTATAAGAAACTACTTTATTTCATATTATCATAAAAAGAACAGCACTGAAAATTTGCATGACAAACACAAGAATCCAGGAAATTCCAAATCTAATTCATTTTTAGGTTTTAATAGGTATTAACTTACGGAGGTGAATTGTTAAGAACATTTCTTGCAGTATTTCCAGAGAGTTTAGCTGCAATATTGGAACTTATATTTAGTGAAATGTGAACTAGTCCATTAGATGAAGAAAATGCATAAGCTTTAAATTCACTGCTGGACCTAAAAAAAGCACTTTTATTTTTATCACCACACTGTGGCTGAAGGTTTGGGTCTATCAAGGATCTCTCAAGTCAATGGGTCTTCAGTCCTCTGAACAAAGACTGCTAGATTAGATGCTGTTCTAAAATTTCAGTTCTGTTACCAACCTGCACAGTGACTGTTTTAAATTGTTGTGAAATTTTAACAAATAAACATGAGCAGTTTCAAACCCACATTCTGCCTGGTTGTATGGAGGGGTTGGGATACTCTGCTGATTTAGCAGATTATGAAGGATCAAATCCCAACTCTGTCTCACACAGGTCATGAAACAAGTTCCTGTTGTGTGGTGGAAGGGAAGCCTATTGTATTCAGCTAGGGAAGGAGATAACAGCTGTTACCAAAAAGGTGGCAGGCATGTAAAAGAAAAACTGAAGTCTTGAACAAATGAAGCTTTATAAGACCCAGGCAGAACTCAAACAAATGTTCAATGAAAGTCACTTTTATGGCCGTACTTTGGTTTATCGCAAGGCAGTAATAAATGTGTCTCATTAAAAGCCAGTAAAAGAACACCACCTACACCACCAATTGCTGTAACTGCAGATATAGCAGATCTGGAATAGTTACCTAAAGACCCTCATTTCCTAGCATTTAATGCTTCCCTGTCCATATAAACCAGCTTTCTATGGATTTAAAGACTGTTGGATGCTAAAAGCAGCAGCTGTTGCTGGGAAAACGACACTTTCAAAGCCCTATTTCTTTCTCAAGGTGAAGTTAGAGGAAGGTTGAATGAACATGGAACACTTCTTGGTGAAAAAAAATTGCCAGAGGAGAACATGCCAACAGAAAAACAAGCAATTCCCCCATGCTGGCTGGAGTGTGAGTGTTCTGCCTCAGCTTTATTGCTCAGCGGGTCAAATTCATTCCTGGTGAAATGGCAGTTCCCATGGTGAAGCTGCAGGAAAATTCTGAAACATTCTGGCACCTGTCAAGAAATGGGGATGTGAAAGTGGGGGGAGGAACTGGCATGTAGAAGCTGGGATTAAGGGTGGGAGCCACCACATAAAAGGTTATTCTTGTTCTAGTTGTTAGAACTTTTTTATTGCGTAGAATTTACATACATGCTTATTAAGTGGTTTAAAAAAGAAGCCTGACAGATATTAAACAGCATGCCACACTCTTTATGCTGCTGCCATACAGATGTGTCCAAAGCATAAACAGACTTACAGTCAGCACTTGATTGCTCTATGGGAGAGTATCTCTGCAGTAAATTTCTCCAAACTTTTCAGGACAATTAACTTGAGAATTGGAATTTTTTTTTTTCTCCCCCCGCAGATTTGATCCATTGCTTGATCTCTCACTGCTTTCCAATTATGCAGGGAAAATATATAGCAAGTGTTTTAATACCCTAGATTGAATTTCCTAAACCTAAGCTAGCAGCAGAATTACTGGGCCAGGGATTCTGGCACAAGAAGTACAGCTGTGTGTGAGCTGGTGGGAAAACTACTGGAATATCATGACTAGTCTTGGTGTTCACACTTCAAAGCAGCCACGGAAAATTGAAAATAGATCAGAAAAGAATGATTTCAAGATCTGGAATATCTGCCTTGTAGGGATAGATGTTTGCAGCCTAATCTGTTCACTTTGTAAGAAGAAAGGTTAAAAGACTTGATCGATATATTAATATCGACACGTGGAGAAAATTTGTAATGGCTCCATAATCTAAAATATAAAAACGAATCAAGACCTAGAAGCTGGAAATGGTCAAATTCTGATTATAGATAAAACATATAGGACTATTAACAGTGAGGTTAGTTAGTCAACAGGTAAACTTTTACAAAGGGATTGTGGGTTCTTCACCCCAGAAGTTCTTCAGTCAAGACTGGATGGCTCTTGGACTAAGGAGAGCTGGGAAGGGTGCAGGTTTCCCAGGTGAGACATTCTGGCCAGGGCAAATGTGTTAACCATGATGGTCCCTGTGACCAAGGATGTGCTGGGGCAGGTCAGTCTTCTTCAGCTGAACTAACTGGAAAAACCAACATCAGTATACGAACAAAGGTAAAACCCACCTGAAGAGTTCCCTCTTCACAGCAAGTCTGATGCTCTGGGAAGCCATGTCACCTGTGCTTGCCTCGGTGAATTGCCCACTCTTTCCATCCTGATTCCTTCCCTGTCTGTGCTTTCCTGTAGAAAACATAACAATGGACTCAGGTAATCTGCTTTCTGCAATCCCCCTGGTGCCATGCACAAACCAACTGCTCTAATCTTTCTTTTACCTCTTTGCCTCTTTTTTTTCTCTCACACTCAAAATTTCAGGCTTGCCTCTGGATAAAAAAGTCTTCTTTGGGAACATATGCTGGATACTTAAATGTTGAAGCGAATCTCCATTTCTGCAATTTAAGTAATTCCAGGGATGACCCTGAGAAGTGGTATCTTGGCTGGGATGATATTTGAGTTAGTATTTACAACTGCCAGTGAGTTTTGCTGAGTAAAGGTTATTTTCACAGTAATATTAGTCTTATGCCTCTTCACTCAGCACTGTCCAGCCGTTATCATGCTGCTCAAACTCAGCAGTGGTGCAATTATCAGCTTCTGTGACCTCTTGATACTGTCACTAGCAATGGAAGGACCCAGGCAGTGGCAGGACACTGCACAAAAGACCCTTCAATAAATAAACACCAAGAATATTTGATTGCCAAAGTGAAGCATTTAATCACATAGGCTTTTCTATCACTGGAAATGAAGGCAGACATGCTGTTACAGTAATATGAGGAGAGAAGAAATGAGATTGAGCAGCAGCAGCAAAGAAACAAAGGAGAAGCTGAAGGAAAACAAAATATGGAGATGATTTAAAATCACTTATGAGACCTGTGCCTGCTAATGCATTTTTTCAAATGATTATGACTTACAGAAAATACATTCAGACATCTTCTTCTCATTAGAAACACTGAGTTGAAAAAGATATAACCAGTATCCCAGTGTGTTCCCCTAACATTAGCTTTTGAACCACAGCTACGAAGTTGCATCCAACATTGATATGCCTTAATATCAGATGTTGCTGGATGATGAGACATCTGTGTTCTTGTATGGACAATCACATTACCCCAGCATCAGCGAGAGTGTTTCTAGAGAACAATTGCTGATGTGTTAGCATGGTTTCTATCTTTCTATTGAGATTAGTATGCTTCATCTTTGACTTCATAGTTTTCTAGCTGATGGGAATTTCAAAAGAACTGCTGTAGAGAGCTTTTACTGTCACTCAATGATTTTTCACATTTAGATAGGCAATGCTGGGGATGCATCATTGGTTTAAACCGTGAAGACACAGTGGAAACTCTGGGGTAATGACAAATCACTTTTGCTAAAGCACCTTTTAAAGTGGTGATGAAGAGGGTCAGAGGGTGATGTCTATATCCTAACATAGTTAGTGGTGACTTTTTCAGCGAGGTTTAACCAGGAAGAACTCTGGTTGCAAATTTTCGGAAGCAAAGACAAAGGAATATGAAGAGCAAAGCAACAAGAGATTTTAACACCAGGCAACTGTTCCCATTTTTATTTACTCAGAGTCCAAAACCAGCTAACTCTGCATTTGTCACTTTGTTTTCACATTCAGGTACACTTTCTGAGCATAATTCTAAAGTGAGAGTGGACAAAGTGACAGAATAGCCTCAGTAGATTCCTAGTGTAGGGGAAAGGCCTTCAGAGCTGCAAATAATAACCAGAGATTAAATTCTGCCCTCCGTCACACTGGAGAAAATTCAAAGTAATTACCCCACTGATTTCAGGGTAGTGATCCTAGATTTATATTACTGTAAATGACAGCAAAAATTGGACCCAATATAGAAATAATTTATCTAAGGCCCTAAGTATAGTTAGTTGCACAATTCAATCTGTAAATAATGCCTCTAATGCACATATGGCTAATTTACATCCAGACTATGAGAACATATCCAGTGCTGATTTCCAGGATGCTTAAAGCACTAGGCAGTGCCAAAATAAATCTGCAGTATTCCCAGAGCCCTCACAATCCTTCCAACTTCTGGGGTTGGGAAGAAGATGCCCTACACACATTTTGGAAAAGTGAAATTCTATCTGCTATGTACTAGTTATTGGATAATTCTTACCAAAAGGGCATCGAAGGCTGTTAAGCAGCACTCCATGTCTGCTTGCAAGAGCTCTGCAAGCTCTCTCCTCTCAAGACTTTTTTTTTTATCTAATTTGTCTCTTACTGGGAGCAGAATTCTAGGAGCAGCTTGAGTTTTCTAAGAATAAACCACAGTTGAAAGATATGAGGGTTTTAAGTAACACTGGAGAAGAGTGCTTGGAGTACATACATTTAACACACATAAAACTTAAGTACAGCAATTTAAGTTAGCTTCCTTCTCTAATCACATATTTATCTTAAGACCTCGCTGAAGCCAAATTGAAATTGATATTGCTAGGAGGAAAGATGGTATAAAAATCTGAATTATTCTCCAGCTCAGCAAAAGGAAAATTTGCCAAATACCAAGTATTGTTCTGGGCTTTGTATAAGCACTTCAATGTGGTGTGTGAAGAGTTAGAAAATCCATGTCCTGCTGTACCTTGGACTTCAGAGGAGACATGTTAAGTGTTACAAACACATCAACCAACCTTCCTTCCTTCCTTCCTTCCTTCCTTCCTTCCTTCCTTCCTTCCTTCCCCCCCCTCCACCTTCACCCCCGCCCCCTCCACCCCCCCCCCCCCCCGGCCTCCCGCTTCCTTCCTTCCTTCNTCCTTCCTGTTAAGATATTTAACTTGTTGGATGGTTGGTTGGAGTGTGGGTGTTTTTGTATCATCAGGGAAGAAGAATTCTCCTGTTATGAATGTGCAGGAAGTGTTGAGAGCCTGTGGTTAAATGCAGATAAATCACGGCTGCCTCAGTGCTGCAGGTGGATCCCATTAGACCCCTTGACAACAGAAGAGACACAGGATAGTCCTCTGGTAGAACAAAATCCATGGGAAGAGATTTTTGGGGCAGCTAAGCCTGGGAAAAAGCCTTGGGAATGAGCAGGAAGTTTGTGTGCTGTTTTAGTTAAGGCCAGTCTTCAATGAGGACTCATTTACTCACTCATTTAAAGGAGTACACCACGCCTGAAGGTGGGTAGGTGTTTTACACACTTGATGTGACTGTTAACTTGGTGCACAAACAAATGATGTAAATATAACAATTTAATCTTCATACAAATAATTCCATTTAGTCTGTCCTCAAATGGGAGCCTAATGATGTTGAATGTGTGGGTCCTATAAAGCCCTTCAAGTCCCAGAGAGGGAAAACAGTTAGAGAAGTTCAGAACTTACCTCACAAAGAACTCTTTTTAGAACATAATTTTCTGGTATTTGCCAAGATTCTCCTTAAGGGAGTTGATAACTTTGGAGAATTTGTGAGGTAATGGTCTCTGAGATCCTTGGAGACCCATAAAGAATAAACGATCTAGAGAATAAATGCAGGAGTTATTTAAACACAGGAAAAGAATCCTCTTCTTTTCTGAAGAAGCCTCATACTCAAACAATGATAAAAATCTTTCTTTTTTTCTTCTCCTGGTTCATTAAGGAACCAGAAAGATCATAAATACGAAGTTTTTTTTCTAGTGTTAATGTTAGGTTCTGTCAAGCACAAAAAGATGACAAAATTATCTTTGATTCTCCCTATATTACTTATTTCCATTTCCATGGATAAATGTTCTTTAAGATGGTCAATCATTGGATATGTACGGAAAACAAGAAAAAATGTTTGTATTTAAGTCTAAAAATAGATGCCATATAGTCAATTTCCATTTCTAATTTAATTCTTCAATTTGAGCCTCAGTTTGTGCTTCTGTGATTTTTGAACAGGTACTTCTCTAATGGTCAGTTTGGAGGTTTCCATGAAGTTTTAGGTGAGCCAAAGGCAAATCTGAACTTAACCCTTAGAGGTTAGTTTTAGAAGAGTTTCGTGTCACTGGTGCTGTCCCCTGCGGAGGTATTGCTGATGACAGTCTGAATTCTACATGATGTGGGGCAGGGTGTACCCCATGCTATGTCAGGTTGGAGGTGCTGAAGGACTTTGCATGATGGGGAGGCTTTGACAGAAAAGCACAATGGTTTGTGCAGAAGCTGCTGAGAATGAGGTGTTTTCATGTTTTTAAAAGGCTGAACTGAAGTCTAACCCAGACAGCTGACTAACATCTTGAGACACAGGCAGTTTGGGTCAAATCTGGGTGACTGGCAAGTTTAATTATAGTATTTGATGACTGTTTTACAGCATTTAAGCCTCTTTGAACTTCACAATGGATGGGAGCGTTGAAAGGCTGTGAAACATGTTCAGCTAAAAATGAACAAAAAAGATGATGCTTCCAACACTCTTAGTGGTACCTGGCATTTATTTGAAGTCTGATATTGCACACAGGACTTCCACATCCCAGGTTTCTGGCTGAAAGTACTGAATTTCTGTCAGAACAATGGATAATTCTATGGCATTTGCCTGATTTCAAGCCCCCACTCCCCTTTTCAGAGACACATTTCCTTTGCTGTTTCTTGTATGGTCCCGTTCCTTGCAGTAATGCAAGAAAGACAGGTGAAGAGTGAGACAGGGCAGACACAAACTGCAGCCCAAGCAGATAAACCCACAGCTGGCTAGAGAGAACAGCACAGAAGAAATGACAGGGGCAGTACCTGAGTACTGAGTACTCTCAGTACCTGAGAGCTCAGGACCACTGAGGTGTCTGTAGGGCTTTCAAAACCTACCAGAGAACATTCAGCCCTAGCGCTGAGGCCAAAGGTCTCCTTCCAAGCAGATGTTCCACAAGAGTGAAAGGCAAAAGCAAGCACGCAGATCAGGACAGTGGCCAAACCGACCCAGCCTCAGCAAACCTTGAACATTTGGGGTTGCAAAATTTGGGGTCAGAACAGAAATTTCATTAATATTCTTCTAGCTTGTAATAATTACAACAAAATGCTTCCAGTGTAATGAATTCTTCTCAAAGCAAGAGAGCAGACAAAACCAGTAGCTTGAGAAAAACCTTCCAATTCACAGTAGTTTGAGCCCAGCTATTTGATTTCTGCAGTCAATTAATTCTAGTGAATTCCTGAAGAAGTCACTAATTGAAAAAATGATGACAACTAAGATAAAGCTAACAGGCAACAATGTTCCGTCTCAAAAGTTGCACAGTCTTTCCAGAAAACAGTCTGGACAGTTGCAACTGCTAGTGAAAGTTATTCAGCAAGGCAGAAAGCAGAAGCTTGTCACATGTTGAGACAAAACCAGCCTGTTCCTCACATCAGTGTAACGTTCAAAGCAAACACATCGCCCGCAATCTGCCAACTAAGAGTTATTCAGCAAATAATTTCAAAGAGGAAATAGCATTTTCATACAAAAATAACAAAATGCTTCCTACTTCATAAACAGAAATCAGGCAGAAATTAAATCACCAAATTACCTGCTATAGTTTACCAGTGTAAACACAACTGTTCTGAACCTCTTTAGCAAGTACACAACTGGAAATGAGAAGCAGAACATGGAAATGTCTCAATGGCACAGGCAAAAAGATTTTCTTGCATTTTCATTGAAAGGGCAGCCAGAATATAAAGGCTCGTGTTTAATCAGATGTATTGTAGGCTCAGGAGGGAGAAATGAGAGGGAGTTACAAATTACTGAAATTGAAAAAATCCACCACAGTTCTTGGAATTCCCTCTTTAAAAAAGAAAACAATGTTGATCTCCTGTGTCAGAAATGACTGGAAGGACATGTAATAGAGATAGATGGCACACATGAGCTTCAGGGTTCTGTATTAAATATACCACAGATCTCCTCTGTTCTGTGATTAACAACTGTTTTTTAAACTTGCTCTCATCACTATCTACAAGGAGATGGGGTGTTGGAGTAGCCACCAGGAACACAGGACAGTTATTGCAAATTAGAAATGCTGAAACAATTTTCTGAGGCCACATATTCCAGCTTTGATGGCTTTTTCTTCATCACCAAGAATTCTGGGCTTGCTTTTCCCAGCTTTCTCCAACACCACACAGGGAGTGGCAGAACAGGGAAAGGGGGCATGGCACAGAACACTACAGGAGCTACCTACCATCCACAGGGAGAAATCCTTTTTACCACAGTGTAGCATACAAAGGAGCTACATTTGACTGCAAGGTCCAAATATTATGTTTTGAGCTCAAAAGCCTCTAAAAGGAACTAAGGACTAGAAAATTTGTGATGAGACATCCTCAGAGTTAGTGGGCTTGGACAGAAAACATGATACAGCAGTAACAGTGAGTTTAAAAGATTATTATTACAGAACAACAATGGATATCTATGGTGCACTGAAGGAATGGTATAGTCCTGTAATCAAAATGGTGCACAGGAAATAAAATGGATTTTCTAATGTAATATTCACTAAATCATGGACAGTGATGAGCAAAACCTACAGTGCATGCAGGCACTGAGCAGTCGTTGTGGCTTAGTGAATGAAAATCTGAGTCATTTCTGGATTAATGCTCTAACATAGTGCCAGGGGACACTGTGTTGCTGGAGATATCATTATTTCTCTGAGATACTTTGTCATTTATATCCCATGTTACAATCCAGAAGATGACAATTACCCTATTCCAATGAGGACAAAATCAAAAGGCCAGCTTTCAGCTTGACCCTAGAGGGGTGTAAGAGGGAATAAAATATATCTGGTGCACCTTTGAGCAGAATTCTCCTCAAGCACAGGGGTGGAGGAGTTGAGGAGGCATCTCCCCAGTGCCTGCTCCACCAGCTGAGCAGAGAGGAGAAACATAAGAAAGGGGAAAGGTTCCACACTCCTCATCTCACATGCCAGATTTCACATAAGGAGTAGAGGACTAATAATCTGTTTATTTTGAAAGCAGGAAAGGCAGATTGGGTATTGCATTTATATATGGCCTGCAGAAGTACAGAAGTTCTTCCACCTTCCCCTGTTCAGCTGTGTGCACATGTATTCCAGTCAGCTCCTGTTTAGAAAGAGACAATAATAAGAAATTAGAGAATACCAATAAAAGGCAAGGATAAAGCACAAAACCTGCCTGTTGTAAAAACTCAGAAAATTTTTCCTAAGACGCAGCATGCAAGACATGATGTTTGATTTAAATTTCTATTAAATAAATACATTCTGCCTACCTACAATTCATTTCTTGTTTTGATTTGATGAGTTCATCATGCTTGGTTTCTATTTAGTACAATGAAGATTATTCTACTAAAACAGGATTTGTATGTGGTAAAATTAATTTCAGAAACATTCTGATGTACATAAGTCTGTCTGGTTTCCAAGAAGAACCCCGTGGCTTTCCCCCATGGCCTATGTCTCCCGCAGAACACTGGCACCAAAATCCCTTCTGGCTCTTCCAGCTCAAAATACTGCAACTCTTTCCCCAGCACAGCAGCTCCTTCTGGGAGCTTCATTGTGAAACATTTGGGAAAGATACCTGAGGATGTGGAAGAATGACAGCTGCAGAGTAGGGGAAGGGGTTTTCAGGTGAGGGGGATGGTGATTTACCCCAAAGAATTGACCTGCAGCCTTAATTGACCGTCAGTATCTCAGCATCACAAACCAAGGAAGACAACCATAGCATTTGTAACTCTTTCAGAAACGACTATCCTAGATAATCCATTTACATATTTTTGCCTAAATATTATCCCAGGACATGTATTGAAGTTACCATTTTCAACTGGACCATCTATTTTTCTATCAAGAAAAATCAGATGCAATGTGGAAGAGGAAAGAAGTGCCAGCTCTTGTTAACTATCACAGCATGCAGACAGCTATCATTGCCAGCCAAAAATTGAGCATCAATGAAGAATTTATTAAAATTGTGTACAGAGATGACAGGAGCTGGGACTCATGACTGTGTGTAGACTGTGAACACCCCTTTTCGGACCCTGGATGATAATTTGCTTGGCATTAGGTATTGTGGGAAGCATCATACTTTACTCTCCCTAATGGCCTTCAGCTTTAAGTTTTTAATTTCCTGTAGGTCTCAGCTGTATGAGAAGGTCTCCCAAGATTTCTTTGCTCACTAACTTGAGAGCCGTGGACTGGGGACTCATGAGTGAGAGGTACTGGGTGAAGTGTTATCTGACCTGGCTGCTGGTTTCCCCGCTTTCTATGGTTTGCAGGGATGGAATACACAGCTTTGTAACCCTAATTCTTGTTTGTTTGGTTGATTGTTTTTTTTTCCGTTTGTGGTTTTTTTTTTGTTTTTTTTTTTTTGTACAAACTATGTTAATACCTGTGATTCCACTTACAGGTGTGCATGTAAATACGTGCAGTGTCTAGGTGTACCACCAGCAAAATTATGTGTCCTCAAAACATTTTGTATAGTATTGCTTTTATTAATATTTTTATATTTTGTAATTTTCACTCTCTCGTTTACATCCAACAGATTTGCCAGGGCGGGTGGATGGGACTGAAAAATAAAGAAGTTCCCGAAACGGTTGGCAGCAGGATGGGCTCCAGAGCAGCACCATTCCCGGCTGGCTCCACGGCCCACTCGAGCCCCTAATATTGAATAATAACAACAATAGACGCCTTTAGCCAAGCTCCCTCCTCTCCACAGCTCCTGCAGAGCTCTCTGCCCGCTCTAGAAACAAAAATAGCGATGAATTAATTAACGGGAGGGGATCTCAGCCGGGAGGGGGCCCCGGGAGCCCGGCGCTCCGTCACGCCCGGGGGAGCCGCGGCCTCTCTGGCCCTGCCCGCGGGCAGCGGGGGTGCTCGGTGCTCGGGCACCGCCTGCCCGGGCGGCCGGGGAACGGCGGCGAAGGGAAGAGAGGAAGGCGGCGAACCCTGCCCTCTGCCCTCTGCCCGCCGCCGCCGCCCGCAGCATGGGGAAGGCGGAAGCGGCGGAGCCGGCCCGTCAGGCCGGGCGGCGGCGGGGGGGCAGCGCGGCGAGAGGCTGAGGCGGCCGCGGCAGGGACGGGCGGACTGACGGAGGCAGGGAGGGCAGCCCGGCACCGAGCCCCCCGCCGGCACCGAACCGCCACCGGCACCGAGCCGGGACGAGAAGGGAGAGGCCGCCGCCGGCCGGCGGGGCCCCGCGGCGGCGCGGCCCTGCCCGGGGNCGGGAGGGCGGCGGGGCCGGGGCTGCGGCGGGACCTGCAGCCCCCGGCCATGGAGCCGCAGGTGGGGCTGCCAGGGAAGGGGGGAACCCGCGGGCTGGTGAGGGCCACCCGCGGCCAGGAGCGCTAGAGGAAGGACCAGCCGAGCCCCTGACAGGTGTCTCCGCCGTAAGTGCCCTTACGCAGTCACTCGAGGACTGACAGACTTTGCGTTAGTTATTGCTGCTGCTGCTGCGATCTTCAAAGATGATGTTGGCAGAGCAAGCCCAGAAGTGGTTCCCAACTCACGTGCAAGTTACGGTCCTTCAAGCCAAAGGTCTGAAGCCAAAAGGTAAAAATGGCAGTAATGATGCCTACACCATCATACAGCTGGGCAAAGAGAAGTACTCCACCTCGGTGGCTGAGAAGACGCTGGATCCTATCTGGAAAGAAGAGGCCTCCTTCGAGCTCCCTGGACTACTCATGCAGGAGAATCCAGAAAAATACATCCTGTACTTGATTGTCATGCACAGGTCGCTGGTGGGACTGGACAGGTTTTTGGGACAGGTAGCCATCAGTCTGAATGATATATTTGAAGACAAGCAAAGGCGGAAAACAGAGTAAGTGATGGTTGTTTTTTTTGTTATGATTTGTATTCCTTGGACAGTTACACTTGGGAGGATGGGAAATAATAGCCTTACTATGAATGTACATACTTGGAAATGAAATTAGTACGTTTCTGTCCTTGATTCTGTGCTCAAATCTCTTAACCTATACAGTTATGTCATTGTGGCCTGACCTCTTCCAGAGAAGTTTACTGTAATCAAAGTGCTTACTGAGCACAGGGACTGTCATTAACATTAACTTTTCTGACAAACTCTTGTGTGTAACATGAACTCATTACAGTCTGTTTTTCTAAGCATTTTTCTTTGTTTTGCACAGGGCCATACCCCCATTCGTCTCCTACCGCAGTTTGAACCATGCGTGAGACTCAGATGCCCTGAAACGTGGTGTGGTTCTCTTTAAAATTGTTTTCCTTCACTTGCTTTAACCACGTGTCTTTAAATATTTTATATTTATGTTTTAGTGGTCAATGAACTGTGACTTAATGAAGGTTTACCACAAAAGCACAGGGCTTTGCTGGTCCTGATTAATCTTAGGCCATGATCCCGCAGGCTGCACTGTACAGCAGGCCTCAGCTGAGAAGAATGAAGAGAAATTTCAGCTCTCGTGGTAGCTTCCATCACTACCTACATAAGCCCTTTGTCAAACAAAACTGTGTTTTCCAGGCAGTTCAGGCACTGGAATGCAAAAAAAGGAATTAAAAAAAAAAGGCATCATAGCAGTTTATCAAGTTGAACTGTACTTATCTAATTCTCTGAGTTTTTCAACTAAGTGAGTAAAGTTGTTATCATTCTTAGACAGGACATGGTTGCACAGAAGTGTTTAGTGCCAGCATAATTTATCCTCCATGTGTGTATGTAACTCAGACTGTAGGTATGAGAGTACTGCAGGCATGCCTATGACTCCATGCTTTGGGTTTGGTGTAGATGTCCTCGTCACACAGAAGTTGAATCAGAACAGCATGGAGACCTCCAGGTGAGCTCTGTGTTGGCAGTGAGGAATGAATGCTGACAGATCTTTCTGCAGCGGTTAAAAAGTTCCTGCTCCAGGTGCCTTTCCTCCTCTGGTGTCTCTTCAGTAGAGCACAAAGGCTCCTGTGCCCAAATCTCAGCTGTTAAAATTGAAGTCTGGTATCCATAGTGATGGTGGGTCTGTGGTGAGGTACTAGACTTTGCGTCCAAGCCACTAAAAGACTGGCATTGCCTGTCTGTCTCTGACTGTGCCAGGGTTGAACCTCCAGCAGGGTTGGCAGCTGGCATGTGGAAATCCGCATGGTTAACGCCAGGCAGGGCCTCTTGGTCAGCCAACTGTTTCTGCTGAAACCACCTCAAAACCTGGTCCTACTTAAATGCATGGCTGAGCTTGAAGAGCACCAAAGACAAGTCAAAGCTCTCTTTGCCCTGGTGTTTGTTTGTTTTGTAAACTGAATTTATTGCAAGACAGTACATTCACAAACTGTATGATAGGAAAGAATACTGTGCAGAATCTCCTGTGGGTTCACTTTCTGGAGTATTATGCTTTTTAATTGCTTACCTTTTTTGGGTCAAGCCAGTTATCTTGATGCCATACATGGTAATGCCTGTAGCCTTAGGGTCTTAATTTCTGTTAACACTTGATTCAAGAAGTTTCACTGCTCTTTAAACATGTATCTTAAAAATTCTTGAATCATTAGTTGTAATTATCTGGCAAGTCGGTAGTCAATTGCCTTAGTTGCAACACCTAGCAACCAGGTGAATGAATGAGGGAGGAATGCTATTAAAAGCGAAGACTGTAAATCTAGATAGAAATATGTGTTCAGAAACCGGAGTAAAATATGTAAATTATTCCATTATTACTGTGAGTAACAAAACTTCTTTTCCCTAGAAGAAGAAACATAGGCTCCTGCACCAGTTTTAGCAAAAGTAGTACTGGAGTTTTGCAAAATTATTGCAGAAATTTTTAAGTGGGGTAAGTAACACAGTCCTTGTGATAGTTAAACAAACATTCAGATGTGCAGTATTTTTATAGGAAGTTATGCTTAGCAGGGCTCCATAAGTGTTCTTTATTTTCTCATTTCTTTCTCTGAAGTGTGAGAGAGGAACTCCTGCTATGTAGCTGTGAAGCAGTTCCTCCCAGAGCACCGCTGAAATCACCACGGCTCCCCGGGAACGCCGCGCGCTGCCTGCGAGCTCTGCTGCGCGAGATGGGGGCCTATGGGGAAAGTTTTACAAACAGCCTAAGTCCTTTCTTCAGAAGTTACTTGAGCATTTAAGATTGCAAATCTTATTAAAAGTTGATGGGTGTTAGGCTTCTAGGGCCGAACAGCCGTACTTGTAAAAGTCTTATGTAAGTGTAAAAGTGCGGCTGGGCGGCAAGTGGGATTTTTGGCAGCACGTTCTCGCTTAATGCCGATTTAAATTCTTACAAGGAAGGAGCCACTGAAAGTCCAGTTTTCCCCTTGGTGTCTTTAGGTGCTTAGAAACCTCAGAAATGTCCTTTCAAAAACTCACTTTCAAAAAAAAGTAATGCTGAGTTCCTAAATTTAGATGTTTTTGAGTTTTAGTGGTTGTGTGTTTGTGTGCCCCCGTGCCACGCGGGTGTGTCGTGGCTGTCTCCTTTAAGCATTCGTTGGAGATGTGGATGCAAGATTTGTACGTGTCTGTGGGACAAGGGCAGCTTTCAAGAATAGATTTACGAATCCAATCTCAAACAAAATGCTCTTTTCCCCCCCCTCTTTATTAAATCCTTTTTAATAGAAAATATTCCTAGTCCTGTGTTGGCAGTAAACTAAGGGTAATATATTTGGACCCAAAGACCTTCTAACTGTGACTATAGTGTGGGAACTGAGACAACCAGCACCTTTCAAAACCAAGTCCAATGTCTTTGTTACCGAAGCATTCTGATGGTTGAAAGCTATATTCATTGTTTCAGAAACACTAATCTGTTTTATTAAGCAATGTTTCTACTTTCAAATATGTTCAACAGGCTTGTGCTGTTATTAAATCCAGAGTTATTTTCTTATGTTGATGTAACCTTAACATTTCTTGCTTTGTTTGGGGATGAATGAGATCCAGTTATTTGATGAAGTGTCTATTGGTAATATTTCTACTTTTTAATATATTTAATAGCTTCCTCTTTCCAACACAGCTCTACATATGGTGCTGTAAGAGACAGACTCAAGAGTCACCAGGGTATTGCAAAAAAGATATTTAATATTCTGCACAATGCTGAACCCTGTCAGCAATTCCCTAGTGCTTTTTTAGTAAGGAGGTATGAGAAGTGAAGGCTACCAGCTGATTCTGAATTCTTAGGAAGGCCGTGGGGTGTGTGACATTTGGCTTTTTACATATTTTTTTAATTTACTATTTTATAATTTGGAAGAAATAACTTTCAAAAATCATTGCAGACTCAGGAACATTATGTTAGGGAAAAATAATCTTTTTTTTCCTGTGGAGCATTTTTTGTTACTTGTCACATCTTAAGACAAATACTCCCTGCAGTAAAGTTTTCAGGCAGAGGCCTCATAATAGGATTTGTCTTGTGTTCTAAGAAACTTGCTCTGGCTAAAGACTTAATGAAACAATGTAGTCTATTTACTATAAGTTGATAGGGAAAATTTTGTACACAGTATCATACAATGTCCTTTTCCCTTCTGAAACTGATGATTTTTCAAATTCTTAAAAGTAAAAATTCCTGGAACAGTTAGATCCAGATGCGGCTCAGATGGTCCCTCACTAGATCTCTTCCAGAGACTTCATCCAAAGCATCTGCAGGATCCCAGTTCATTTTCTTTCTGTCTTAGTGCAGAAATGCCCATTGTACCGTGAAATTCATACATTTGTGTCTCTGACATCTCTGCTGTAGTTGGAAATGGACAGGGACTTTTTACTTCTGCTCTTTTTTCCAGAGCTGAAAAGTAGGCTCCAGATGCTGAAAGATCTTACTGAGGTTTTTTAACAGTTCAAAAATCTTTGGAAAAACTACTTTAATGGAAGTGTATTTAGCAGAAGTTTTCAAATGTTACATGTCATGACATAGCTTTTATTTTTTGCAATAACATTGCACGGCTTTTTTAATTCTTTCTAAGAAATACGTGACAATTTTTTCCGTCTGCTCTTGCAGAATAAATATACCTCTTCTACTCTTCCGTTTGAAATATAAACTATGATCAATGAATGTATTCTTTTAAAGCATATATGCTTTTTTGTAATAATTTCAATTCAGTTATAACTCACAGTTGCCCTAATGCTGCTGATAATCTGATTGCATAGCATCAAAACAAATTTTTGGGTTACCGTGGAATAAAAAACATACTCATTCACTGGCATGTCTTCATTTACTGAACCATTTTTCAGTTGTTTTTTTACAATGACTGAGCTTAGATTTTTTCCTCCTGTGGGCTAAATGAGCACAGGACTAGAAGAACAAATTGCTGTTAACTTTCCCAATGTTACTTTTGTCCTCAGCTTTTGCTTCATGCTTGTTACTCTAATTCCACTCTGTTTATTGTCCGTTCCTTTATGAGATTTCCTGGATGGCTCATTTTATTGTATGTTGAGCTGATTTAAGGTGTAACACTTGTTTGAAATGCTATAAATTTGGGGAGGCAGGTGATGTAGAGTTATTATTTCTTATGGAAATGTTGGAGGAGACATCTTTTATTTGTGATTTAGTTCCTCCTCTCCCTGGAGTCTACAATACCTCCACAACCCTCCCCTCCACACACACACAAATTGCAGCACTTGTTAAAAAAATGCTTGCTTGAGCATAATACAGTGAAGGAATCTTGGCCTTTTCTAAGGATACTTCTTGACTTATATTGATCATAAAAAAAGAGTCAAAACCAGATTCTCAACAAGCAAACAAAAAGAACTCATGGTTGACCATGATCAGCACCCCTGTGTTTTAGGCACGCACTTCAGTGCTGCTGAGCTTCCTGGAAGATATGCAAACAGTGTGACTTTTTCCAAATTAATGTGAATTCTTTCTTGGCAGCCTCTGTCTTGGATATAAGCTCCCTCTTCAACTGCCTCTGCTCTGTCCTTTTTCTCATCTGTAGCAGCGTAAGCAAGAGGGAGGCTTTAAATATATCTGGAACAAGCAAACAAATAGTAAATAGATAATATATGGGCTCAGTGCTTGTTAATGAATGGAAACTTTTTTAATAATATTTCTACAAAATATAACACACTTATTTACTCATTTTTAGTCTTAAATTTAGTTTAAACAAGAAAAATGCATTTTAAGGGATGAACTTCAATAATAGTGGAAATGGCAGGTTATAACAGAAAATATCTTTATTGTGGTTAAAGCAAGAGAAAAACCTTGTTCCATTCAAATCAAAAGTGGGAAGAGTAGTAACTGAGAAATTTCTGTAAAGGCACAGAAATAAAGAGCAGCCTGGAGATTCTGTACAGGTTAACTTGTGGTGCCACTCATTAAATGTAAAAAAAAAAAAAAAAAAAAAAAAAAAAAATGTGAGTAGTGAAGAACAGAAGAGAAAGATGGTT
This sequence comes from Nicator chloris, assembly GCA_013400495.1. Lineage (NCBI taxonomy): Eukaryota > Metazoa > Chordata > Aves > Passeriformes > Pycnonotidae > Nicator > Nicator chloris. The sequence continues at coordinate 17,677 of WAAE01025728.1, forward strand.
ATGGGAGAAAACAAAGTTTTGCCCAAGTGTAGCTTTATGGACTCATACTGATATTTTCAAATTGTTTAGTAATATTCCCAGCATTTACAACAAGTCCATGCACATCCTCTCAATAAGTCATAACTCTGAGTCAGAGTCTAAGTGCCATCTGGCTTGAAATGCTTCTCCATTTTCTGTGCACACATACACATGCTTGCACACACACTCAAATAACTGGCCTTAATTCTCATACCTTCAGTTAGTTTGTTCCTAACATAGAAGTGTTCACACATAGTCTTTAGCCAAAATAATAAGTAAACTAAGACCACTTTAATGACTTTGATTCCAGTGGATGTTAGCAAACCCTGTAGTGAGGGTGTAGTGATAGCTGTCAGTTCCCATGTGTTTTGTGGTGTTACAATGTCACTCTGTAGTATTTATTTTAAACTGCTTTGAATATCTCATTTCAATTGGCTTCCAGAAAATGAGAGTATTCATCTTTGTGTCACCAGTTATTTTAATAAATAATTTTTTTTCTTCCTAATTTCCCTTCATACATGGTGTAGTCTGTGCTCAGCCCCTTGCCTTAATTTTCCTACTCGCTGACTTTTGGGGCAGCCTCTCAGTATGGTATCGGAATGATTTATCACAAAACATACTTCTGCATTTTCAAAGTGCATACGCTGCTAAATGAAAATGTCAGACAGTTCTGGGCTTTGGATGTTGTTTTTTATCAATTAGCTGTGGACATTTATGTTAGTGAAGCAAGTTTTTTCAGTGTATCTAGCTTGACAGTAGTCATCAACTTCGTTTTTGTGACAGCTGATGGACATGTTCTATCATTGAGATTCTGATAGTCTTTTATAGGGTTAAGTTTAGAGTATCTGCCTGTATAGAAAATTCTCATTAATGTGTAGCAGATCATGATGCTGATTTTTGCCTGTAAAATCAAGGTCAGAAGCCTTGGCAGATGCTGTGATGGTTATGTGGCTTTCTGCAAAATTCCTTCAGTAATTTGTGAATTGAAATAAAGGTTTTGCAAAATACTTTGGGTTTTTGAGCAAAGCAAAGCTATATCAACGGATAATTACTGGTAGAGTGAAGGCAGAGTGGTATATTTGGGAAGCAGAAAGATGGGAAAATACCTTCAGTGCTTTCCATCTTTGGCACTGTCCAGAAGACAGAGTTGGAAGATCACCTGTCATGCACAGGATGAATGTGCTGGCTGGAACACTTAATTCTTAATTCCTGTTGAAATTGGTGGATAAGTTACCCAGTGGTTTTAGAGGCTGTCAAAGTATATAATTAAAGTGTAATTGAAATTAGGTAGTGCTTTTTCTTACCCATGCTGTTAGCCCATCCTGCTCACTGTTACACTGTCTGCTCTGGTGAGCAGAGCAGGCTGAGTGATGCTTCTTCAAAGGAGAGAGAGGAATAAGACTTGGAAATGTCAGATTCTGTGGCAGATTTTGAGGACAAATAGAATCAGAAAAGGGGAAGGAAAGAACAGCTGAAAGTCTGTAGATCACTAGCTCTTTAAATGAAATAGGCCAGGGGTTTGTAACTTGCTCATTTATAGTAGCTTATTTCAGTTTTCTCCTTCACCCTCTCCTGTCTGTCTTCCCTAAGGTGAAGGGTTCATTACTGGTAAGACTGTACAAGTTACCACAGTTTGCTTTTTCCACCTCTAATTGTAGGTGTGGCCAAAATAAATTAATTTTCTCATGGGTAGAAAGTAGCCATACTCCTTCACATAAGGATTTAGCTTTTCAGGGCTGCCTGGTCAGCAGGATTTTTTTTCCTATTTAGCCTTGCATGTTGAGCTTCTCTTTGCACATTCAAGAAAATTGTCAACATGCAGAGCGACAATTTATAGAATACTTAAAAGTAAAAATTACCAGAAACCTGTGCAAGACAGGCAGTGCCCATCAGCACACTGGAAAACAGATGAGAGAAAGAAGCAGAGGTTGTTCTGATGGAAGCCATAGGGAAAAAGTCGAAATTAGAAAGTGTACGAAGGACATTGCCCTACAGAACATTTGAAGGTGAGAGCAAGAACAATGAATGTGATTCCAAAGGCAATAGGGCTTCTTTTGAAGTTGGGAAAATTTGCCAGACTTTGTACAAGGCCTGTTTAAATAAAGACTGTCTGCAAGACTGGATGTAATATTTGGTTATTAAGTAAAAGGGCATCTGCTCTCATAACAGCCACCCTGTTTTGTTCATGTATGTTATTGGCTATTTTCCTACTTTGTACAGGCTTTCTATAGAATAAACTCGTGGCAGCCTGACAAATGGAGTATTTATTGTGGCTAAAAGTACTGTAAACAAAACCAAAATAGCAAGTTTTATTGGCTTTTATGATACATTTCAATTTTTAAAATTGGCAGTAGTATAGTGGAATTTAGTGTTTTAGGACCCGAATGTTGTTATCTGAAAACAGCGGACTTCATTTCCCGATTCTTTTTTCTCTCCTATATAGAGCTGTTTTTGCTATTTGCTGCTCACGCCCATGTGTTGTCGAAACAGATTCTAATAAGAAACATTTACAGACTTAGTTGCTCATTCACGTGCAGCTCCACATAAATGCATTTGCCTGCATTTGTTCTCATCTGTTTAAAAAAGTAATTAGTTGCCTTTGAGTTTTGAAGAAAATCATGATTTGAGTCTGCTTCTCATATTGTCTTGTTATGAGCTGAAGCATATGGAACCTTCATTATAAGTAAAACAAGATAAACTCTCCAAGGTAACAAAGAAACCTCCTTGAAATGCCTATGAAAATTAAATATCTGTCTTTCATACAAAGATTTGATCCAGCAATCGTTATTCAAATAGAAATTCCACTGAAGAGCAGAGGAATTTTGCTGGAGTAAAAGAGTTTATGATTAAATTCTGTTGGAATCAGTAGCAGTGTTGAACCTGGTTCCAGCAGGACCTTCTCTTGTCTTCCTAGGGAGAGGAGAGTTTCTTTGTTTTCCCAGCTGAACTTATTTTTAATGTCAAGTTCTTCAAGATATACTTTGAAAAGAAATGTAGAAGCTATGAAGGCAAGGTGTTAGTAGTGGGCTTCTCTTTAAGAAGAGGTAAATGTCAAAATAGTACATGGCATTTACCCTTAGCAGGTGAGTGCTGGTAATGACACAGTGTTGTGGAGTGGTGATAAGAATGCCAATAATTGAGTTAAATGAATTTTTAGAATAAAAGACATTCTTCCCCAAAGCAAAAGCTTAAGAATTTATGTCTTCTTTTTCTAAAACAAGTTAAGTGTTGTGGATCAATTTAAGGTTTTGGTCATTCAGAAGCAGAAATATAGAAAAATTCACCAGTTTTATCAGAGATAGAGTGTTAATGTTTGAACTCTTTGAGGAGAGGGAAAAAGGAATGTTTTGTTACAGTGTAGGCTAAGCCACTAAATTTGAATGTCAAAAAATTAAGTCCTTTCTGTCTCCTTCGTTTCTTAAACACTCATGAGCCTTATTTGTACTGGTGTGTGTGTTTAGAGTGTGGCTGAGGAGCCACGGGAGGACTTTCTCAGGTCCAGGATGGTTTCTCTTCAGGGATTTTTATCTGCACAGGAGCTGTCTGAGCAAGGCTTGCTCATTATGGCTGTGTACTGTTTGTATTTTTTTAAGGGAATATGTGAACATATTTTCTTTTAAAGAAGAATTTTAATGAAAGTAGGCTATCTTCCAGTTTTTGCAGTATTGTGTAGCACAAAGGCAATTGACTTTTGGTTCTGTTTTTGTTTTCTGTAACAACTCTATGGATGACTTAAAGTGTTTCTGGAATCAGTTACCAAAGAAGTGAAGCATTATTAACTAAAAGGAAAAACAATCCATCTTCTTCAGACACATATTCCAGGTTTTGTATTTCATTTAAAGTATATAAATGAAGTTACCTCACAACAAAAGAAAAGCTTTTTTCCTAGAGATTTAATTATCCTTCTGTTGGTTTGAGCTTCTGGATCTACTGGTCTGGATTCATGTTGTTCATTGAGAGAACAGAGGAGGTCTGATATTTCTTAATTATTTTGCTGTAGTATGAAATATAAAATCTTGTGAACATCACAAAGAAGCAACAACAAAAAAGGCATAATACTCTTTATCCTTTTGTTATTTCTTCGGTGTGTCACTTTTGGAAGTATTTTCTCAACTCAAAACATGTAATCTCTGCCTGAAAATTTGATTACAGCTGTCACCTTTAAAATATATTTATGGAAACTGAAAACAAACAGAGGGCTATTTTTCTTCTTTCCTCACCTGACCTTTTTTTCTATATTTGGCAGGATTGAGTAATGTATGTATATATAACTGTATAATCCATTTTGTATCTGTGTTAATAGGCAATTCAATTTCTTAGTGTCTCACATTCAAAAATTATTGGTGGTAAGGCACTGTTGTGGAGTCTGTGTGCATGGATTTCTCCTGACAATGGGTTTAGAGCACTTCTTTGGAGCTGATGGATCTGAAATATGCCCTTGTGACCTTTTGAAATAGGGAAAGGCTCTTGGTGATGGTTGTGGAGAAGGGATTGTGTGTTGGTCATTCATGTAGGTGAAGCTGTGAAGGGAAGATTGAGCCATAATTCTGCAGATGCTTCCATGGGACAATGGAGCACAACAGGGAATGAATAAGACACTTGGATAATGATAAAGCTTTTGCTGGACCTGGCAAAGAAGCACACTTGGCTTTTTGAAACAGATGATCACACTTTTGATCTCTTTTCAAGGAGTGGGGATTTATGTCATGGTTCCAAAGGAAATATTTCTGAAGTTAATCCTGCTGGTGACCTGCAAAAGAGGGGATGCTGTTGGCTACACCTACGTGCTCACAGTTGTGCTTGTGGAGTTACTGTCAGCATCCAGAGGGGAGGCAGTTGCAGAATTGAAATGGTAGCTGACTGTTCAGGGCTCTCTGATATTTCTTAGCCAGCGTTGCTGCAGTTGTCATAAACCTTAACCAGTACTTAGAAGGAATGAGAAAATGGAAGATGTTTGCTAGTTTGTAAACCTGAGCAAAATCCAAGAAGAAAAGGTTACTAGATCAAGTAGTTGCCACATAGAATACATTAATATACATTACTGTTAAATAAAAGACACTTGAAAACTATAAAAAAAGAAAATAAAATCAATCTGTATTTATAATTAAGTACAAGTTCTCCTTTATAAGGAGATGGAAGCCCTTAACTTTAATTATGTTTGGTCAGCTTCCAGAGTTGATTTTGATTTTCAAACAGGTGAACACTGTAAAGAGCTTCCTCTTGCTTAGTTATTAAGTCTTCTCTTTGAAAACAAGTATAAACAAAGAAGTTTTTCAGTATAGGAATGGTTGAATCTTTGATATAGCATTTGGGTTTTCATACTTTAAATTGTTCTAACCAGATGCCTTAACCAACTAATACCTGAGTGTAATGATAGCCTTCAGAAAACACAATTTAATTTGCTCTCTTTCTCCTTTAAGGTGGTTTCCCCTAGAATCCAGACAAGGGAAGAGAACTAAAGACAGAGGAGAAATAAACGTCAATATTCAGTTTATGAGGAATAACATGACAGCAAGTATGTTTGATTTGTCAATGAAGGACAAAACCAAATCCCCATTTGCTAAACTAAAAGACAAAATGAAGGGTCGGAAAAACGATGGGACGTTTTCGGATACATCCTCTGCAATCATCCCAAGCACTCACATCCCTGATACCAGTCTAGAGGTGTGTAGTGGTGAAGTGCAAATGAAATCAAAACCAAAAAAACCTTTCCTCTTGGGACCACAGCGGCTGTCCTCAGCTCACTCCATGTCAGATCTAACAGGACCACACGTCTCCTCAGAGAAAATGAAATCCAGCACTGTTGGCTACACCCATCTTTTCAGGCGTCAGCTGGAGTCCTTTGGTTCGGTTGATGAAGGGGGTAAGTAAAACTCACAACCATTGCAATTACAGCTCACTGCTATTAGAGCATTTAGAATCTTACTTCAGTTTAGGAAGCACTTACAAGGCCAAAATGTTAAGAGGTATTGCTGGCCTATTTTTTACGCTTTTCTTAATTGCTGGTAACTCATAATTGCTGTTTCTGAGCATAAGAAATAACTTAGATTGCTCATGACATATGATAATTTAGCATTTTCTCTTATTATGTCCTCTGAGAGTATATTGCAGTCCAGAGGGGACTCTAGGCAAAATAACATCTCGTGAGAAATAAGTCTAATTAAAAAGTCAAAAACTGTCACCAAAGTTTAAACCTGATTTATACAAAGAATTGAAAATACTTTGCATTGCTCAAAGTTATTATGCAGCAACTTGTCTCTTTCTGGAATGGCACACCAGTCATAGCTGTCTTCTCTGTAGAACTTCGTTTTCATGCAGGAAACAAAAATTTCCCGTGGTGCTTAACCATAAACATTTCTGAAACATGAAATTGAGGCCACAGCTGTTAATTTTTATCTTTTTTAATAGCTTAGTTACTCACCAGTGTTCTGAACTGAGGCTCAATNGTGTTCTGAACTGAGGCTCAATTGCAAAGCTTCTAGATCTAAGCTAAATTGAGTTTTCTGCATGTCATAAACCGTGATATAGTGTCTCATTGATAATATACTAATGACAGATTGTTTGCAGGGAGTCTGAAATCTCCACACAGAAGGACATTAAGTGTTGATACTTCTAAAATGAGCCAACTTGACAGCACAGTTGATGAAACTGCACTTGAAGCACAAAATGACCCATTTAATGTGAGTGCTTCGTTACCCCAAAAATTTGCTACACTGCCAAGACAGAAGAATCCATTTGAAGAAAGCCCAGCAACGTGGGATCAAAACATAAGTCTGTTTTCCAAACCTGTCGAGATCAGAAAAGACATTAAAAAAGAGAAAAAAGAGAAAGTTAGTCTTTTTGAAAGAGTGACTGGAAAAAAAGATAGCAAGAGGTCAGATAAACTAAGCAATGGGGGATCAGAGAGTTCTACTGACTTGAAATCACCGAGTGCTTTTGGGGAAGCTCATCAGGAGAGTTTTGATTATGACTCGACTAATCCGTTTATGGCAAACTTCAAGCCTACAAGCATGTTGCCATCTTCAAGGTAGGTCTTTGCTGGATTTCAATCTGATATCTTGAACATGTTATATAAATGAAAATGTGAAGTGTTGAGGAGCACAATCTTTGTGTATTATACACCTTTGTATCAGTGCTTGTCCGTTTCTAAGTATGTTACAAACTTTTTATATAATTTGATCGTTTCCTACTTTGTTTTGAAGTGACTTTTTTATTACTAATATGTGCTGTGAAGGTTCTTGGGTTCTTGTGTTTGTGGAAGACATTGCTTGTGCTTCAGAATGGGCTCTCCCTGAAGTCTTCTGCTTTAACTGAACATTCATTGCTAATTTATTACATTGCCTTAAGTCAGGTTTTGAGAGGGAAAGGTTTCAAGTGTAAGGGGAAAAGGAAACTGAATAACTAAAAGAGTGGTGCAAATGGGAGAGAAATCCTGTGGATGTCACTATTTGGGGAAAAAAAAGGAGTATTTGGCTTCTATACGTTCGAGTACAAGAATTAAAGAACATTCTGTTTCTAAATGGGAGCAGCCACATGAACTCTTATCTCACTTGAATTCATTTGGCTTGCTGCAGCTTTGCTCAGTTCTATGTATTGAAATTGTGGCATGAGGCAGCAGTTTATGTCTTGAGCAGAATGAATTGTTACAGGGCTGATAAGGAACTTTGATTTAAATAATCCATTTTAATCTTTGTTTGTCTAGCAATGCTTCACTTGTTTTCCTTAAGAAAAAGTGTAACTCACAGTTAATTTCCTTCCTGAGTTTTGTTTGCTAGTGAAAAAGATAGGCTGTGTCTCTTTGTACATGTATAAATATATGTATATATTTATAT